>CM030358.1:459269665-459514665 GCA_017893485.1 Hemerocallis citrina | reverse complement strand
ACAATAATTTTTGGCAACCCATGTAGCTTCCCAATGTTATCAAATAATATCCGAGCTACACGAGATGCATCGAAAGTTTTCGAGCATGGGAGAAAATGGGCCATTTTTAAAAAAACGGTCGACGAAGACAAGAATGGAATCGTGTTTCTTTTGTGTTTTCGGTAAGCCTATCACGAAATCCATCTGACATCTTCCCAAGGGCGACTGGGAAAAGGTAGTGGGGAATACATGTTTGTGTTCTGTTTTTGTTGTTTAGCGAGTTGACAAGTATAACACTTGTTAACAAGTCTCGCAACGTCTCTCTTTAGTTTAGGCCAGTATAACCTATATTCCCCAACATCAATGGTCTTGCTATGCCCAAAGTGTCCAGCAAGGCCTCCAACATACAGTTCCCAAACAAGATACTCTCATAGTGATGTACTAAGAATGCACAGTTTGGAGCGATAGAAGAGAAAATCATCTATCGCTCAAGTGATGTCATCCTTCAAAGAGGGGTAGATTTCGTGAAAATTTGGACAAGAAGCATACTCATCCTTTAATCTCTCAATACCAATAATTTTGGTGTGCAGTGTAGATAAGATCATGTGATAACGACTTAGCGCATCCACGGCCTTATTATCAATCCCTTTTGTATGTCGAATGGTATACGAATATTCTTGTAGGAACTCTACTCATCGAGCATGTTTCGGGTTCAATTTCTGTTGAGAATTAAGGAATCTTAAGGCCTCATGGTTTAAGAAAATGACGAATTCTTGCGGTAGGAGGTAATGTCGCCAATAGCGGAGAGACTAAATTACCGCATAGAATTCTTTGTCATAAGTGGAGTATTTTTGTTTTGCTTCATTCAGTTTTTTGCTAAAATAGGCAACAGTATGACTCTCTTGACCGAGGACTCCACCTGTACCAATACCAGAAGAATCGCATGTTACTTTGAAGACTTTGATGAAATCAGGCAACCTCATGACAGGTGTCTGAGTCATCCTTTTCTTGGTCTCTTCAAAGGCTCTCGTGGCTTCTTTCGACCAAACAAACTCACATTTCTTCAAACAGTCGGTTATTAGAGTCATGATTATGCTAAATCCTTGTACAAATCGACGATAGAAGGTAGCAAGACCATGAAAACTCCGCACATCACGAATATTGCAGGGCTCAAGCCACTCAGTAATAGCTCGTATCTTTTCTGGGTCAGTGGATACTCCTCTAGCATAAACAATAAATCCTACAAAGATAATCTGATCGGGGAGGAAGGTATATTTGGTAGGATTAGCATAAAATTGTTCCGTCCTCAAAACACTGCAGACATGTCTCAAATGGTCAATATGTTTTTCAACGAATCGGCTGTAAATGAGAATATCATCAAAGTACATCACAAGGAACTTGCCCATAAAGGGACGGAGTACTACACTTCATTAATTCTTTTTTATTATAATCTTTCTTTATTTTTTATTATGGCTTTATTTTTTTGTTTTTTTTAATTCTAATATAATTGTGGTGCTTTTTTTGCTGCAAAACCCCTAGAAGCCTAAAGTCTTGACTTCACACTTCCGCTCCAAAACAATGGGATTTTGTTCACTTGAAGTGTTGTCTTATGCCCATCATTAGGCTCACAGAGCTTTTGGTTTGGAGGACAGAGACAGTATTCTGGGGCCATCTAGACATCTACCCTAGTGAATCATGGCATAAAGGTAACTCATTGCCCCTTAAAGAATTATGAGAGGAAACATCAGTCATGGTTGTAATGCTAAAATCTGCAAAAGCCAAACCGATCCTTCTTCAGAACCTTAAGACAATATTCAATGAAATTAAAGGATCTTCCCACCCAGATTAAGATGACAGGGGCATTGTGGTGATGCGGTCTCCTGTAGTAGCTATACGAATATAGAGAAGACTAGGCCATCTTTTGCAAGCTACATTTCTCATACACTGTCATGACGCATTGATGAAATCCGTGAGGTTAACAACAGAAATAGTAAAGAATTTGAATCCATACTTGGTCAAGCCAAACAGCATAATAAACTTGGTGTCCATCCCGATTGTAATGGTTTTACATTTCCCCAATCTTTTTTTTTACATGTGGTGAACTGCATGGATATCAGCAACATAGCTTTTGATATATAGTTATAGTATGAACAAACATTAGGAGGGGTAGCTTGAAGGGAAATACCATACATAAATCTAATGAAAATCTTAACTCACTTGCCTAACTTCTGTAGCTCTATTACATACAAGATTTAGTTTGAATCAATCCAAATGTGTACCACATGTTATATGAAATATCTTCATCAGTATTATCACATGATATTAAAAATTAATTTATCATAACAAAGTTCAAAAGCAAGACTATTTTGTAGAAAGTATATCGAAAAGTAATCCCACAGCAAAATATGATTAACAGAATAATAACAAAATAGATAGAGGCAAATATATACCTAGCCTTTGCTGCATATGCATTCGCAAGACACTGGCATGCATCAATAGAATCCTCATTATATGACCCAAACCATCTGGAAAGTATGTTATATGCATTTTCAAGCATCGGCACAGCATGTGAAGGGTTACCCGTCTCCAAATAAGCCTGGCCTAAATGTTTGCTAACAAACCCTAACCCAAAATGCATCTTCCCAAAGCTATCAAGCAACTTCTTTGCACCCCTCTCCAGAAAAGGAATAGCCTGATCAGCCCTCCGCGTTAAAAGAAGTAACCACCCAATCCTTGCCGATATTCCCCCCTCTAAGTGTTGCTCTCTCGGTAACTTCCCTACTATCTCAAGTGTCCTATTCATCAAAGCCAGTGCAACCTCAAACTCATTCATCATCTCATACAACATGGAAATCTCCGAATACGTCTCATAAACCTTAGAAGAGCTGACACATTCAAGCTTATCAAGAACACCACATGCAATCTCCAAACACCTCTTCGACTCCCCAAACCTATCCAGTATACACATAGCTCTCGCCATGGCCACAAACACGAACGCTCTCACCTCGCTCTCCTTCCCCACCCTCTGAATCACACTCTTCAAAATCTCAATCCCCTCACCAACCTTCCCCATCGCAATCCTAATATTCGCCGACTCAATCTCCGTATCCAAAACCTCGCTCTCTAATCCCAACCCCGTAAAAATCACTCTCGCATGCTCATTCTCCTCCACCGCCCTCTCGTACTCCTCCAACCCAACATACACAACACCAAGAAACTGCCGTGCACGTCCAACCTCAACCGAATTCTCCCCATAATGTGCCGCAAAGTTCGCCACCCCCTTCAAACACAATGGCAGTGCTGCTTGAAAATCCGAAACCACTGCATACGCCTCCGCCAAATCCTTATAAGCCACGTCCAATTCCTGAATGCTACACCCCCCAATCAATTCCCTCAATTCCAGCGCTTTCTTAAGACTAATCAAACCATCCCATTTCCGACCAATCGCAAAATTAGTCTCAGCCAACTGAGACTCTAACTCAAGCCTTATTTCGTGAAAACCCTCTTTCTCGTCGAATCCATCGAGAACGGCAACGGCGGTGTTCAAAGAATCCAAGCTGTCTTCGAACTTGCCCAGCTTGCAGCTGATCGAACCGATCAAGCGAAGGGTTTTGACCACCAAGATGGGATCTTTATGGTTTTCTTGGAAGGTTTTGAGGGCTTTGAGGGCGAAATCGAAGGTTTGGAAGAGGTGGGCGGGATCGAGGAGCGCGGATTTTAAGGAGGAGTCGATGGATTGGAAGGTGGAGAGGATTTGGGGAAGGGAGAGGGAGGACAGAGAAGGAAGAGGGGGAGGGGGAGGGGCAGGGGTATTTTGGGAAAGGGTTTGGAGGGAACGGGAATGGGAGAGTAAGGGGAGAAGGAGAGGGGGAGAGGGGCGGAGAGAGAAGAGTTTGTGGGAGTGTTTGAGGGTGGAGATGAGAGAGAGGGAAACTCTTCTCATGGTTACTTGAGGGGAGAAGGGAGGAGGAGGGAGAGGGGGTATTTTGGGAAGAGAGTGAAGTTTCGGGTTTTTTTGCCGTAGTAGGCCGCTTTTTGAAAATACTGAGAGCATCTACAGTAGCGATGTGTTATTTATGTATTAAATGCATTTTATAGCAAACGATCCGCTGCAGACGTGTATTATTTATGCATATTTTGACAAAATAACAGCAGTAGATTGCTATAAAAAAGGGTATAAATAAGATAAATGCATATTATAAAGGACGCAACTTGAAAGTCCGTCCCACCAAAAAAAATATTTTTTTAATTCGTCGAGATCCGGCGTCCTTTTTTTTTTAACTGAATTGAAAACGTGTTCATATATAGGTTACCTCTTGGACAATGGGGGGCCCACATTTTTTTCGCTTAAATTTTTTTTAATTATTAAAAATCGTAAAAATTACTTTGAAATCGTGGGACGGACCTTGAAGTTTCGTCTGTCCATTTTTGTTTTTTTTCCTTCCGACACAAATTCTGCTAGACATTCTGACTGTTTTTTCTTCTTCTTAAATTGCTATAAAATATCATTCGACGATTGTAGCAAGCATTGAAAAAACTATATGTAAATATGCATTTATGCATTTTTTTCACAATCACGACTACGGATGCTCTTATAGGTCAGTTTCAAAACTAGTAGCGCTCGTGGGCTACTTTGTGCCACGTCAGCAGCTATTCTCATTAGCGATCTTTTCATTTTGAAAATTTCTAATGGGAATAGCGACTTATGTTTAGAGGTATTTTGATTTTTTTGTTTGTTGTCGTTATTCCCACTAGCGACCTTAGAATATATAAGGTTGCTAATGGGATTAGCAACCTCAAATGTAGAGCTACTATAGGGTCTTATCGGGTTGGGTCCTCCACTACCCGGACCCGGACCCGGTACCTCACGGGTCTAAAAATTGGACCCGCACCCGAACTTGCAAGAATTGGGTTCGGGCCCGGGTCCTGATTTAAAAAATTTACCCGCCGGGTCCGGTAGGGGAGAATAAATATTTGCACTTAAGTATTTTGCACCCGATACCTTACGGTTTCAACAATTTTTTCACTTAAGTGAATGAATAAATATTATATTTACACATATATCTTCAACAATTACTATTGACATGTATATCCCTATAATTATTATTCAAATTTCATATTTTTTGCAGTATTTTTTAATGGGTCTAGGTCCGGGTCAGTTTTATTTTGAGCAGATCCGAACCTAGAAGTGCATCGGTCTTATTTTAGGACCCTGACCTGGACCCATATAGATCGGGTCGGTTCCGGTCCAATGTCTGGTCCGGATCAGATCCGGATATCGGGTAAATGTAACAGTGCTACTCAAATAAATGTATTGAAACACTTTAGGGTCTGTTTGGTTCAAAGGAAGGGAGAGGAGGGGAGGGGAGAGATTTTAATGGAGGGGAGGGGAGGGAAAGGGAGGGGAGGAATTTTAATTAAGACTCTGTTTGGTTCAAAGAAGGGGAGGGGAGGAAAAATAATTATTCTCTTGTTTGGTTCACAAGAGGGGGAAGGGATTTTTTAATAAAATTACTTTTATATCTTTTTATATTTTATAACAAAACTCAACCTCATAAAATTTTATACGTAGTATGCTTCTAATTCTATCACCGAGGTATTCAAATTTGAGTAACAATAATCTGAAACAAAGTTTCCGCATGTTAAATTGAATTTTGTCAGTGAGTTAAATGGAAATAACCCCATACAAATTTCGGCAAATGATACTGAATAATATTCATGTATATATCTCGAAGGATTACCAAACAATTTTAGAGATTTATTTAGACCCCTAATCTATGAAATGAAAAAGCTGATAACCGTTTACATTTTGAATCTACCGTTTAGACCCCTAATTTTAGAGATTTTTAATATGATAACCGTTTACATTTTGAAGAAGCTATTTGATAACAGAAAAATGCAAGTCCCATCAGTTCATATTGCTCTCTATATACTAGTTAAGGTAGCTGATGAAATCTATATCATGTTATCAAGCTAGCCTAAAAAACCTACCTACTACAAACCTACATAGATGGAGCCAGCAGTGGCACAAGTGCTGTAAGCAATGCAGAGGAGAAGTGAAAATGAGATTGATATGCCTTAGCGAATGGAAAGATGGTATATCTGAGCCATCATCAGCATGAATGTATCGAAAATTATCACAAATTATAGTATTTCTTTATTTTCAGTTTTTCATATTCAGTAGATTTATAGGCAGATTTGGTTTAGATTTATAGGGATATAAAAAGGACAATTTAGTCAAATCACTTTGACCCAATTTCTCTCCCCTCCAAATCACCGAGTCAAAAGTGGCTCAGAATGGATTCTGCACCCCTCCATTCCCCTCCCCTCTCCTCCTAAAAAATTGAACCAAACAAGAAATATTTAAAAAGTCCTTCCCCTCCCCTCCCCTCTATTTCCCTCCAACCACACACACCTTCAGTTTTGAAGTTCTGAATTTCAAAATAATAATAATGTTGGCATCTTCTCACCAACTTCAAGTAGTACCAGAAACCCTAAACCCTTCAAAAACCCTAAAGACCCCATCATCCAATTCAGCCACTTTTTTTTCTCATGTCAGTATCCCTCTCCGTCACCTCTCACTCCCTTCCCTCTTCAAATCATCTGCCAACCTCGCCGCCGTTTAACAGGGCAGGCAGCTGCACTGCCAAGCAGTCAAGCGAGGCTCGCACTCCGATGTCGCTGTTCAGAGGTCCCTTATCAGATTATACTCGCAGTGCCTTGCCTGCGACGATGCAGTGGCAGCCTTTAGACTATGCGAAAATCCTGATGTAGTTTCTGTAAACGATTTGCTTCTTTGGTTGTGTCGAACTGGGGATTTTGGAGAGTGCCCGGATGGTGTTTGATCAAATGCGAGAGGGGAATGTGGTTTCTTGGAGTGTTTTGGTTGATGGGTATGTTAAAAATGGGGAGATGGGGATTGCTCAGAGGTTGTTTGATGAAATGCCGGAGAGGAATGAATGAGTACTTGAGATGCGGGGAAGTGGAGACTGCGAGGATGGTGTTTGATAGTAGTAAGGCTTCGGAGTGGAATGTGGTCACGTGGACGGCCATGATCTCGGGTTGTGTTCAGAATGGCAAGTTCAAGCAAGCGCTGGATTTGTTTGTCGAGATGCAGATTGCAGGTGTAATGCCGAATGAGGTAACGTTGGTGAGTATTCTCCCAGCAGTGGCCCATCTCGGCGCACTCAGTCAAGGCCGGTGGATCCATGCTTACATCAACAAAATGGGGATACAACTTGATGATGTCCTTGGCTCGGCTCTAGTTGACATGTACTCGAAATGTGGGTGCATAGATGATGCCATTGACATCTTCGAGTCTCTCAAGCACAAAACATTGTCATCTTGGAACTCCATCATCTCGGGCCTTGCTTCCCATGGTCGCGGACAAGAAGCTCTCCACTCTTTCTCACGAATGAGTGAAAGGATGTCGCACTTAAACCCTAATGGCATCACGTTGGTCACTGTGCTAAGAGCTTGTAGCCATAGCAGATTGGTGGATGAAGGGTTGAGGTGTTTTGACCTTTTCAACAACCATTACAAGCTAACTCCAAACATCAAACACTATGGATGCATGGTTGATCTCTTGGGGCGCGCCGGGCTGGTGGAAGAAGCGCTTGACCTTGTGGAAAAGATGCCAGTTGAACCGAATTTGGTGATTTGGAAGGCATTGTTAAGTGCTTGTAGAGTTCATAAGAGGTAAGGATGAATCAAGTAGGTAACCGAGACAGCGGGTTTTATAGCTTGGTTCATTACGTTTTCCGGGAAGCGGGGAGGCGGGATGAAATTGGGGAGGTGAGGAGGGAAATGAATGATTCAGAGGTGCACAAGGCTGCTGGTTGCAGCTGGATAGAGGTCGATGGGGTTGTGACGGAGTTCTTCTCCGGCAAAGAGAGTTTTCATGTTCAGAGAGTGGAGATGGATGGTGTATTATTTGAGATGGAAAGACTGAAGTTGGAAAATATATGATCAATTGTTTGCTCGCTCCCTTCGCTGTACGTAATAGTTGTCGATAGTTTCATTTCATGACAGTTTCATTACGAGTGATGAAAAATGCATGCTTAGTTTAAGTGGGTTTGTAAAGAATCTGAGATTTATTTCTTCTACGAGTTCAACTCGTATTGACTTTGGCATCAGAGAGGTTGGGTTTCGATTGGCATAATTAAGCAGCAAACTCTTTGATTTGTTTCGACAACTGAAAGATTGATCATGAACTCCAGACAGTGAACTGATCAACTGATTCATTCAAGTAAAACAAGTTATTCTCTTTGGTTTAACTAGTTATTTAGCTCGTGCAATATGCGCAAGAAAATAAGTATAGTTCACTTAATTTTTTAAAAAATTTTTATATAAAAAATTAGATGGTTAATATAACTCTGACTTTAGATTCAGGAGTCCATAAATTTACATAAAATACATTAATGGCGATATGTTTTTATCACGTAAACCTTATCATGTTGACATTGCAACAACATATTCTAATAAAAACTCTAACTTTAAACTGTTGTCTTCTTCATCATCTTATCATGGTTTATATTGCAATTACATATTCATCAAATGCACCATGTGAGCTGAAAAGTGCAGTCTACATCATCTTATCATTGTTTATATTGCAATTACATATTCATCTAATGCACCATGTGAGCTGAAAACTGAGAACTGTACTCTTCTAAAAACATAAAGGAAAAAATTTCTATATTATGTTATTTTCCATAACATAATATTGTAATATTAAGTTTACTTAATATTATACTATTGCCACTAAAATCTAAATAAATTTTTAATAGATCCGCAACTAGACCATCTTATATCTGGTCCCACATCTTATACTCCAGTCCAATCCATAATAATGTCAAAATAATGTCGAATGATACAGGATCAATAATAGATATTTTCAAATCTCAACTACTAATAAAATATAACTAAACGATAATGTTAAATTTTCAAAACCAAAAAAAATCTTTATCTAATCTCCTCTCCTCATCGTTTTACTATGTGTATGATATTTGTTAGGTGGGTATGTGCAAGGAAATCTCATATTCCTCTTTAGATTAGCTTCTTTGTTTCCTCTTTAAATTACCTTGTTTGATATAGTATATGCCAAACATAGTTTTGAAAGAAATAATGAGATTTGATGAATCTTATGGAATTTCTATAAAAACAATAAAATATCTCAAAAAATTAAAATAAAAAAAATAACTCCCATAAAACCATGAAATTTTCATATCAAATAAGCCAAAAAAGTAGAATAATAAAATATAATAATAAAGAATTTCTGGGAATGCAATGTATTATACATAGAGAAATATTTTCGGGAATCTTCATTTCCAATTTTACATTCCACATTTCAGGGAATTCTCTCATTCTCGAGAATCTTTCAATCCATATACCGAATGCCTCCATATTTTTACCTTCTTTCCCACCCTTTCTTTACTTCGTGATAGTAACACAAAATTTCAATTTTTTGTTGGAGTCATTATCCACCATGTAACACAGATCACACCTAATTCAATCCTACCTTAATCTATTTAATATAGTTACCTCCAATATCTCTGTTTATGTTTTTAAAAAATCAATTAAAATTGAAGTATTCCCACAAACTTCGTGAAATTATGCAGGAGAACTATTAAGATATTTAAACTTTTTCTTTCTGTACTTTTTTTCCCCATTATTTTCATATTTTAATGATCTGATTCATATATGTTTCTAAGTTTCTTGTTCATATTTTACACTTTCACACTATACAAGACATAAATTAGGTGATAGTCACATAAATGTGACTGATGATTGTGTATTCTAAACATTTTAGTTGATAAATGCATGACCATATTAACATATGATATACATGATACACGTTTTATGTTAAAACATACTGGTAATCTTAAGCGTGCAATGCTCGTAATATATATTTTAATTTTTAATTCAGTAAATTTCAATGGATGGTTGATAAAGTTTGGAGTTTCAAATATGTGGTGGTATAATTTTGCCGTTGGAGCAAGTGATATTGAATTGCGTCGTTCATTAGAACAAAGGAATAGTTGGCCTTCCTCTACAGAGTCCAGTTGGTTGTATTTTTTTGAAGAAAAAGGTGGAATAAGGCCACCCTGTTTCGTTAATGAGAATTACCCAAACAAACCCAGAGTACTAGGGCAAATTACAACCTACAGACAGCAAAATAAAACATGAAGCAATATAACCAATACATACAATTAGGGCTCACTCTAACACCCTTTAAGGTGGGCCACAAAAACTAAGAACTACAATAAGGACGAACCGGCTACAGCTTGTTCCCGACCTCCATCAATAATATACTGGACCCCAGCTTAGGTCCAATCACATAGCCAGTACCAACTAATTGTATGTACGTCATGTAAGCTTCGTGCACTGCCTCCACGGCGTCCGCACACCCACCTGAAGCGAATCACGTGGGATTTAGATATTCGCCGGTCCCAACCTTCTCCTCCCCCTCTCCCACACCCTCTCCAACATACTCACGCTCTGCCCAGTCACAACCAAAGTAGAGCAGTGGAGAGGATACCTTCACCTCTCTTACGCTTTAGCTCTCACAAGCGATTTCTCACTAACCCTAACCACGGACACAGTTTAAGAGAGCAATGAAGATGGTACTCACCTCTCTCATGCTTATACTCCTTCAGGTGATTTCTCACAAACACAAACAGACACCTGCATAGAGTAGTGAGAAGCAACATCTTCACTCTCTCATTCTCTCTCTCACGTAAAACCCAACCAAATCACAACCAATCTGAAGAATCACCTTCACCTCTCGCCCCTTCGGGCGGTGGACGTTGTAGATTTCAGGGTCAATGATGAGGGCGTAGTGGCGGTGTTGTTGCAAAGTCTGTGGCAGTGGATTAAAGAAGGTCGAGTTCAGGGTGTGACTCCTATACTGCCGACCAAAAACACAAACATCTCCCATCTGTGCACCTCATAGGGGGACCCCTTCTGCGGGACCAAGCCCCACCCTATGCAGTAACGATCATGGGGGGACCCCGTCTTCGGGCCCTAGCCCCACAACTATACTACACCTCATTCTTCACACCGAATCAAATCTAGCTCAGACACCTCCTCCACCCTCCCTAATAATACCTTGCTAATACCGCACTTACTCTATCTTCATTGCAACCATCGCAAACCTCGGCTTGGATATTCAATCTTAATACCAAGTCAAACCCAACTCAAGCCCCATACTGCAACAAATGAGCGTAACTCATGGGGGGGCCCTATCTTCGGGCCCAAGCCCCACAAACGTGCTGCACAACATATTTCGCACCAAATCAAAAACCGAACCCAGGCAACTCCTCCAATCCTCCCACACAAATGCAAACTCTGGCATAATCATGCTTAAAGCTCTGCAATCACAATGTTCAACAACACGAAACATATTCCCAATCTCCAAATCAAGAACTTTTGATTCTCAACATACTTGAAAAGAAAAAGGGGTAGAGAAGGTTGGATGTTGTTGTCGGGGCTGAAGTTGAAAAGCTCCCGGAGTCGCTGTTGTTGCCTCAGCGATCGTCGGAGAAGCTCGACGTCAGTCGGCGTCGCCTTTAGCTCCACACCATAGATGTGAGACACTCTCCACTCAGGAGTCAGAGACGGGAGACAAGAGGGAGGGAGGGATCGTTCCTCGTCGCGCGAGTGAGCAACGACAATGGGGTACGGTGATCCTTGACCATCGACGATGGGAGACACTGGGTGCGGCTGCAAGAGGGACGACATCGGGGTACAGAGGTCCTCGACCATCGACGATAGGAGACAGGGGTGCGGTCGCAAGAGGAGTGACTGTCGGATCTCGAATGGGTTTGGGGAAGAACCCATTAGAGTCTTTTGTCGAGGTCGCGTGGGCGCTTCAACGGAGTGAGGGAAGGGGTGGTCGAAGAACCCATCAAGTATGTGTATGTGGTGGTATAATTTTGCCGAGGAAGAAGGGTAGGGGGGGGGGGGGGGGGGGGGCGAGGAGGGCCGCCGCCGCCCCTATGGTTTTCAGAAGTATGGTTTTTTTTTTTTGAGAGATGGGGTAGAAATGCAACAATATAAGTTATGATGCCTAGTTCAACTGCTTCAACGGAGTCCAGTTGCTTGTTTGATCGATGATATAAGTTATGATGCCTAGTTCAACTGCGTTAAGTTAAAGTTTCGATAGTAAGACCCTCTAGTTGTCGTTCTGCCTTGCGATCGAAGTCGACAATGATCGATGATCATTTATATGTCACACTATAATAAGACTGTTCTTGATTCTTTAATTTTTCAATTATTTCTCTTCATTTTACTCGGTTTTCAAATTGGCATTTAGAATGTATTCGCTTGAATTGAACTCTCAAAAAATTGTGAGGTTAATCGACGTTTGATGCTCCATGTAAGCGAGCAAAATGTGATAGTGCCAACTAAATCCGAGGTTGCCAACCCCGGAGTCTTTATGGGTGAACTGATTTTTCAAAATTTTCTAAGCAATTAATATTCGAAAATTTTCTAACGGTAAATCAGTATTTGATTTTTTTTTAATGGTGAATTAGTGTTTGAATTCTACTGTAAATTTGACTCAGATTAAATTTGAATTTTTTAAGAGCATCTGTAGTCGTTTGAGGGAAAAATATGCATATATGCATAAATGAAAATAGCAATTGAAGTTTTGCTGCAGTCGTCAAGAGCTATTAATAAGCGACGGTACTTCATGTGCCGTCGGAGAAAAAATAAATTAAAAAACATGTAAAATTTGTGTGACGGCACTCGAAGCTCCATCGGAGCGGAAAAAAGAAAACAAAAAATAAATAAATTCGAAGTGCAATTTTTTTTTACAAAAACATTACAAAAATTACAAAAAAGTTAAAAAAATTACAAAAACAATTCAAAATTTGCAAAAAAAACTAAAATGGGAGGAAGTGCCGTCCGAGGAATAAAAATTCGTCTGCAAATAAAAAATTACAAAAAAATTTAAAAATTACAAAAAAAATTTCAGAAATTACGAAAAAATACAAAAAATTACAAAAACATTCCAGAAAATACAGAAAAATTACAAAAAATTTAAAAAATATTTCAAAAATTGCAAAAGAAAATAAAAAATTGCAACTAACCCCTGTTTCCGATTATACGGATTTCCAGTTCTTTTCTTTTCTCCATGTATTCTGGTATTTCAAATTCCGTATAAATCATTCCAATGCATCTATAGCCTTTTGAATCTCCTATTGAAACCCAAATTTATATTCCAAACTACAAATCCTGTCTCTCCTTTTTTGGTTTGAAGCCCACAATTATTATTTATATTATATTCATTTGAAGCCCAAAGAGTAGCCCATCTCTTGTTGGATTTTAGCCCAAACCCAATCTCATATCCTATTGGACTCTAACCCAAACCCACAAATCCATACACACCCGTATACAAATTTTTCCACATTTTCCCACTTTGCACGTTTCCCTAACTACACCCCACTTTCTCTAACTACCCAATATCATTATTGTTATTCTATTAATTAAACCCTTAGAGCATCTGTAGTCGTTTGCCAAATATCGATAAAATGGATATTTGGCAAACGAACGTGTTGCACTCGTTTGCCAAATATCCATTTTATCGATAAATCGCTACAGTCGATTGCTATAAATGAGAATCGATATAACTTTTATCGATATTTGAGGGACGGCACTTGAAGTGCCGTCGCTTGATTTTTTATAATTTTTTTCAATTAAAAAATCCCCCAAATCCATCGGACGGCACTTGAAGTGCCGTCCATTGATTAATTTTTTTTTTCAATTAAAAAAACCCCAGCGCTCCCCCAAATCCTCGGACGGCACTTGAAGTGCCGTCCGGAGGGTTTTGTATTTTTTATTTTTTTTTGCAATTTGTGAAAAGATTTTTGCAATTTTTTAAATTTTTTTGCAATTTCTAAATTATTTTTGTAATTTTTGAAATTTTTTTGTAATTAATGAAATGTTTTTGTAATTACGGAAAAAGTGGAAAATGGCTCTTGGACGGCACTTCATGTGCCGTCCGTCCATATGGATTGAATTTTTTTTTTTTTTCCTTTTTTCCTTCTCCGACGGCACTTCATGTGCCGTCCGTTCTTGAAAATTAATTCTTTTTTATTTTCGCGCTTCGACGGCACTTCTAGTGCCGTCCGTCCAAAATTTATTATTTTTTAAATTTTTTTCCTCTCCGACGGCACTTCATGTGTCGTCGTAGCTAAAAAATAGCTCTGCACGAGTGCAGCAAAAGTTGGATTCCTATTTCCATTTATCCATATATGGATATTTTTACATTCAACGACTACAGATGCTCTTATCCCCTATTCTCTCTCTCATCCCGACTATCTTTTCTCTGTTTTTCCCCAACAGGAACCAAAAACAGATGAAACCCAACTCTCCCTCTCCTCCTTCCTCCATCTCCCGCTCTCACTCATCATCCCCGACCTCAAGCTGCGATTCGCCCATCGAAGCCCTCGTCGCTAGTCATCCTTGAGTCCTGTCGCCCTCTTCGCTCATCACCCGAGCGCCCTCATGTAATGCCCTATTTTTTTTTTGACTCCAAAATCAATTCTTTCAATTTCTATATCACTTTAAACATAAACTCAGAAAATTACATTTCAAAGAAAATTTTGGCAAAGTTTCCCCTGAAATTTCTGCCCCGAAACACAAAAAGCTTACGGAATTCTGCTCTAAATTCCGTAGTTCACATCACAAGCAATAATATCACGGGCTCCCCAGGCCAAAATAAGCAGAAACACACAGGCAATATAATATCATGCTCTGGGGGCCAAACTCATAATTGAATATCAAATATCAAATAAAAACCATAAATTTATTTGAAAACACGGTAAAATTTTTAGAAAAACCTTTGTAAAATCTACCACAGAGCCCGGTACACAACAACGAGATGGGTAAGGGTCAAGAACATACCATACTACCTCACACTATACTCCTCATCGTCATCTACATACTTATACAACCAGATTACAATTTAAACCACAAATTGCACTATTCACAAAACTAATTTATACAAAATTTTAAAGTAAACTCCACCCTACAAATCTACGCCTCACCTCTGCACTGCTGAGGACCTGTAACAGTAGGGGATCTAGGGTAGTCCTGAGACTCCCCTAACCCCCCAAACACTAAGGGGTTAGCCATTTCTGGTGTGAGTATAATTCACTAATCTAATAAATAAACCAAACTATATAACGAAAATAAATTAAACCTACAAATATCAAGGTAAGAAGATTCAACCTGAATCTAAACATTAATTAAAGCATCAAGAATACAACTTTGTATCAAGTACTCGACAAATCTGCATCCGTCTACCTATATCCATAACTTCACACCCTTCGCTAAATGCATCATATTAATATATGACTGCATATATATATATATATATATATATATATATATATATATATATATATATATATATATACACAACTCATTCAATTTATACTCAATTACAAAGCAACACATTAATTCACATTCCATTACTTTTCATTTTGAAATCCCCAACACAAATACTCATCATTTCATAATTACCACCACCTCATCATTTCTTTATTTTCATAACTAGTCACATAAGGTCACCTCCACTTTTCTTCATACTTATTTAACCACGCACTTCATTTGCCAAACATTTGCTTCTACGAACTCACGACTCGTATTCTTTCATACTCATTTTCATTCATAAACACTTTCTTTCTCATTTTCATATTACATAACACCGCATTCATTTATTTCTTATAATACATATCATCACATCTCGCAATACATCACCTTTACTCTCATCATACAATACAACTATCTTCTTTAGACTCTCATTACCTCATCATACCCCTCATCAAACTCATCATGGTTATAACTTACTTTCATATTCCCTCATAACACATTTCAATTTACTTCACTTTTTATTTCCAACCCGAAATACCGGCATCATATCAACAACTCACCCATTCATCCTGAAAATTGTGCCTAGGCAGGTAGTTCCCACTATTTTCTCCGAAATAGCAGGCGGGTAGTTCCTAGTCACAATTCCAAGGCACACAAACTTATAATACAGCATACTTTCTTTAATAACCATTTTCATAACCAATCTCATAATACGGGTATTTATCGTATTGTATTATATCACGTATCACATCATAAACATATGCATCTCTTCTCATAATATTATATTAATTCATGTCTTATAACACAAAACATAACACCTCAGTACACATGGCAATTTACTTGCATTTTATCACAGCATTATCATATCACTTATAACAGAAAATGTCATTAACTTCACTTTCATTCTTATCACAATATACTCCATATCCCAAACATAGTTTGGGCAATCACATATCACACCCCAAAGCCGATAGCTTGGGTAATACTCACTGCACCCCAAATACATAGTTTGGGTAATATCACATCACATCTCAAGCCAAATGCCAATATATACATATATATCTCCCGTAGTATATTCACATCTCCCGTAATATAAATAATCTCCGTAATATACCATATCATCAATATCTTTATATATACATACATTCTTTCAATACACACATACACCTTTATATTTTGTCCTTTTTAGTGCCCACACAACTGACCTCCTCGTACAACACAGGGATCTCTGTGCCTCCCCTCCCGTATATTTCAATCCCGCTAACCCACCATATCACTCAGATCCAAGTGTCCTAAGCATCTATCATTTGTGGGCTGGATTGAAAGTACGGTTGCGCGCTTGTCCAACCAAGACTAAAGCCAAAAGGCTAATAAAAAATAAAATATAACACGCGGATCGATGCTCACACAGAGTCTTACACGTTCGAGGCTACGTCTTCCTCCTGGCCCTATACCAGCGAGGGAAACTCCTGATCCCCAAATATAATTTGGGGCAATATATAACTCCTGATCCCCAAATATAATTTGGGGCAATATATAAATATGACTCCTGTTCCCGGGTGTATCCCGGGCCTGTGGGGTCTAGCCAAACCCCTGGGAAATTGTGCGGCACTGCAATATTAAATTATCTCCTTCAAATACATATATATATCTCCTTTATTATATAACTCCTTCACAATATAACTCCTTAAGAATATAACTCCTTTACAATATAACTCCTTTATAAAATTTCTCCTTTATAATATGATATGGCTAGAAATGGGGTTAAATCGGAATCGTCCAGATGAGGCACGAATCTTGAAGCTCAGGGGTAAAACGGTAATTTCACCTACAAATGGGTCCGAAACGGGCACTGGGTCTCCTTCTCACAGATCCAATAACCCACGAACGGGTCCACCTCAACTGGGTACGGGTCCCAACCCGAAACACACCCAGTCCAGAAAGGATAGAATTAGGGTCTCTGATTCATATTAATCAACGGCCCTGATTCACGTCTATCTTTTCACTGGGATTTGGGGATTAAATTCATTATCTGATTACGGGGAATATACCTTATCAGATTACATTCCTAATCTGTTTACAAGGAGATTATTCCATATCAGATCACGGGGATTACATCCCTAATCTGTTCCCTAAGACGCCTATAAATACCCCCCATCCATCGCCATTAAGAGGTAATCAATCTTTCACCAGTTTTTACGCTCTTTCATAATCTCTGCGATTACTGACTTGAGCGTCGGAGGGTGCGTCGCCGGAAACAACCCCGGTGTCTCGCACTTTTTGCAGGTGCTCGGCGGGAACGGCGATCAAGGCCCGACGGAACAGGTACACAGGTTTTTCTATTCAGTTTCTCCAAGAATCCACAAGTTCTATCTATTTGCCCCCACACCAAATTTAGCGGCAACAGATTGGCGCCGTCTGTGGGAAACTAACGAATAGAGACCTCTCCTCTCTCCGTGAACAGGTCTTCTCCAGCCATGCCGCCTCGTAAAGTTAGGTCAAGAGGGTCTAATCGAGTGCCCAACCCTGACCAGCAAGAAGTCCTTCCTGATCCCGCTCAGCAACAAGGTCAACTCCCCCCTACCATGGAAGAGCCGCTCCAAAGGAACCCTCCACCTCCTGATCCAAAGGGCCCTAACCCTCAGAAACAGCCTCTTCATCAAGAGAATCACTCCATCCACAACGCCTCCAGTGCCTCCATGGCCTCCCATCATCCCCGAGCCTCTGGTCGCCACAATGCCCATCCCAAACGTCCGGAAGATGATGACCTCCGTCGTCATCTGGAAGAAAAGCGGGCTCGGGGGGAAGCCTCTCGCCAGCAAGAGCGATCCCCCCGTCGCCGAGAGTACAGGAGGTCCCCCATCCGAAGAGGGAGGAAGGACTCCCCCGATCATTACCGAAGGAGGCACTCTCCCGCAGGTCGACAGCAGCCTAGGAACAATGAGGCACCGATCACCCGTGCCGAGTTCCAACAGTTCCAAGCAATGGTACAACAGGCACTCAACCTCCGTCAAAACCCTAATGAGCCGAAGGCCCCGTCCCCTCCTCCAGTCCGAAGCCCTCGCCGACAATCCCCCTCTCCTCGTCCCGCTCCTACCAACTCCCGGCGTACCCCAAGTCCTCGTCGCTCCCGAAGCTACCATCGCCGTAGCCCTCGCTCCCCCTCATACGAAGACGAGTCCCGTGGCTCGGCAGATTACCGTCGGAGAGATGACACCATGAACCGCCGTCTGAACGAGGTGGAAAAACTCTTGGGACAGATAAACCGAGAAGAGGAGCTTAGGGGGAGGACCCTACGTCCTAGCCGCCCCCCTTTCTCCCGGACCATAGTAGATGCCCCTGTACCGTTCGGCTTCAAACCTTCCCAATTCGAGAACTACACTGGTGAGACCGATCCAGTTGACCACATCGAGAGCTTTAAGACTTTGATGCTCCTCCATCAAGCCTCCGATGCCCTCCTCTGCAAAACATTCCCTGCAACACTCAAAGGCCCAGCTCGGGAATGGTACTCTCGCCTTGCCCCAGCGTCGATATTCTCCTTCGAATAGTTCGAAACCCTGTTCATCACCCATTTTGTCAGCAGCCGAAGGGCCGAGAAGACCAGCATCTCGCTATTGCACCTCCGTCAACAGAAGGGGAGAAACTGAGGGACTACGTGAAGAGGTTCACAGCTGAAGCCAGAACCATCGCATCCCTCGACCAGTCGGTCGCTACCGCGGCGTTCCAATCCAATATCCTCAATTCCAACCTCCGCTCCTCCCTCGCCAAGAAACCACCGCATGACTTTTCTGACCTCCTCCTCCGCACTGAAAAGTACATCCGAGCTGAAGAGGCCGAGGAACAGCCCAACTGGGAAGGAACTGCATCCGGGTCTAAGAGGAAGGGAACGGAAGAAGAAGGGGCAAAGAAGTTCCAGAAGGATAATACTGGGCAACGCCGACCTCCCCCTAGATTTGAGAAATTCACTCCCCTCACCACTAACATCTCCGCCATCTTCATGGAAGTCGAAAAAGAAGGGGTCTTGCCTCCAGCTCCAAAGATGAACACCCCTGCCAAAAGAAGAGATAAGGAGAAATGGTGCCGCTATCATCGAGACCATGGGCATGACACCAACGACTGCCGTGCTCTGAGAAATGAGATCGAAGCCCTTATCCAGAGAGGGCAGCTGGCAAAGTTTGTAAGAAAGGACGGAGCCGAACTTCCTCCCCAGCCTCGGGGGGCTAACAAGCGTCAGGAACGAGAAGAGACTCCCGAATTCGAGGAAGAGCGAGTCCTCCACCTCATCCATGGGGGCCCAATGGGGGGCTCCTCGAACTCCTCTCGGAAAGCTTTTATAAGAGAAGTCAACTCGGTTCAAGCCACCCCTCCTCCCAAAGGCCTCGGAGTGCCCGTCACCTTCTCTGACGAAGACCTCGAGGGTGTCCGCACCCCTCATTGTGACGCACTCGTCATCAGTCTTCACATGGCCAATTTCAAAGTCGAAAGGATCTTAGTAGATAACGGTAGCTCCGTTAACATCCTCTTCCTCGACGCCTTCAAGGGGCTGAAGCTCTCCCGAGATAGACTCAAGCCCGCCGGCTACACGCTCCATGGGTTCACGGGAGTGCCGGTGACGATTGAAGGGGTAATCACCCTCGACGTCACGGCCGGCAAAACTCCTACTACCCGCACGGAGTCGATGGATTTCATGGTCGTAGATGTTCCAGCAGCTTACAACGTCATTTTGGGTCGGCCCGGCCTAGCCGCCCTTGAAGCCGTCCCTTCTGCCTATCATCTCAAAAAGAAATTCCCTACTCGGGCCGGAGTGGGAGAAGTAAGGGGCAATCAGGAGCAGGCCCGCAAGTGTTATATGACCTCCACCCTCGGACCCGTCCTATCCCTAGAAACACTCGAGATCCCTCAAGATGCTGCTCGGCCAACTTCCGAGCCGGTAGACGAGTTGGAGGAGGTACTCTTCTCGGAGCAGGAGCCGACCCGTAAGTTCTTTGTCAGCAAGGTCCTCCCATCCGCCCTATACTCAGATATTGTAAAATGCATCCGAGCCAACCAAGACCTCTTCGCATGGTCAGCGGCAGACATGCCCGGTATCTCCGAAGAACTCCTGGTCCACCGCCTCAGCGTTGATCCGGGGTCCAAACCGGTCCAGCAGAAGATGCGCAAGTTCGCCCCCGAGCGTCAGCTCGCTATCAAAGAAGAGGTAGACAAATTGTTGAAGGCCCGATTCATACAGGAGGTGAATTATCCTGAATGGCTGTCGAACGTAGTAATGGTAAAGAAATCCAACGGAACATGGAGAATCTGTATTGATTTCATTGACCTCAACAAGGCCTGCCCTAAAGATCCCTTTCCTCTGCCAAGCATCGACACGCTGATTGACGCAACCTCGGGACATGAGCTCCTCAGCTTCATGGACGCTTTCTCGGGTTACAATCAGATAAGGATGTTCCCCCCGGATATTCCGAAGACATCTTTTGTGACCGACCAAGGACTCTATTGCTACAGAGTCATGCCGTTCGGCCTAAAGAACGCCGGGGCAACATACCAGCGCCTCGTCAACAAGGTATTTCAGGCCCAGATTGGCCGGAACATGGAAGTGTACGTGGATGACATGCTTGTGAAAAACATCCAAGGCATCGACCACGTGACCGACCTCCAAGAAGCATTTGATGTTTTGAGAAAGCACGATATGAGACTGAACCCGAACAAATGAGCGTTCGGCGTCTCATCAGGGAAGTTCCTCGGCTTCATGGTTAGCCAACGAGGAATAGAGGCAAACCCGGAGAAAATCAAGGCCATATTGGACATGGTCCCCCCGAGAAACGTCAAGGAGGTTCAAAGATTGACTGGACGCCTGGCAGCCATTAGGCGTTTCCTGTCGAAGTCCGAGGAGAAGTGCCTCCCGTTCTTCAAAGCCCTCAGGGGGGCTAAAGGATTCGAGTGGGGGCAGCAACAACAAGAATCCTTCGACCAGCTCAAGGCTTACCTCGTCAATCCGCCTCTTCTCAGCAAACCCATACCGGGCGAACCACTTTACCTTTACTTGGCAGCTTCCGAACAGACGCTTAGTGCGGTCTTAGTCAGAGAAGAAGAAAGGGCCCAGAAGCCCATTTACTACGTCAGCAAAGTGCTTCGGGACGCCGAGCTCCGGTACCCGAAAATTGAGAAAATAGCCTACGCCCTGATAATGGCTGCGAGAAAGCTTCGGCCCTACTTCCAGTCTCATTCGATGGTCGTCCTTACCGACCAGCCGCTTAAACAGATCCTTCACAAGCCAGAGACTTCCGGCCGCCTCATGAAGTGGTCGATCGAGCTGAGCCAACATGATATAACATACCAGCCTCGGACCGCAATCAAGGCGCAAGCGCTGGCCGAATTCATAGTTGAAACAACTATCCCTGACTCCGAGCAAACTATGAAAGGACCGCCTGTCTGGTCGGTCTATGTCGATGGATCCTCTTGCAGCGAGGGAAGCGGGGCAGGGGTCATCCTCATGGGCCCGGACGACTTTGTCCTTCAATATTCCCTCCGTATAAACTTTAAAGCCTCGAACAACGAAGCCGAGTACGAGGCACTCATAGCCGGCCTTGGAATGGCCCGAAATGCAGGAGCACGACGCCTACAGATCTTCAGCGACTCTCAGTTGGTCGTCAACCAGGTCCTCGGCGAATATGAAGCCCGTGATGACAGGATGGTAAAGTACTTGGCCAAAGTAAAGGGCCTCATGGCGCTCTTCGAGGAGGCCCTCATCCGAAGAATCCCCAGAGAGGAAAATGCCCAGGCCGACGCCCTGTCCAAATTAGCTTCCTCTTCCCTTCAAGGCCTCGAACAAACAGTTCTGATAGAAGTCCTCCTCAAGCCGAGCATAGAGGACGAGGCTCTCAACTCCGTCGAAACACTGCCAGTTCTCCTCGAAGATAATTGGATGAAGCCCCTCGTCGAGTTTTTAAGAGACGGACTCCTCCCCCAGGATCCGAAGGAAGCCCGAAGGGTAAGGTCCCGATCCGAGCGTTACATATTGATCGAAGGCATTCTATATAAGCGCTCCTTCACCCAGGTGGATGGTCGACCCTACCTAAGGTGCCTCTCCCCCGAACAATCCGACTACGCCTTGCAAGAACTCCATGAGGGCATCAGCGGAGCCCACTCCGGCTCCAGGGCCTTAGCGCGCAAAGTGTTGAACTACGGGTATTACTGGCCCACTCTCCTACGGGACGCCGAACGACACGTTCGGCAATGCACCTCCTGCCATAAGTACTCCGACATCCGACGCCTTCCACAAGCTCCACTCTCCTCCCTATCAAGTCCGATCCCCTTCGCAATGTGGGGGATGGATTTACTGGGGCCATTTCCACCAGCCCCCGGACAATTAAAATTCCTTGTCATGGCAGTGGACTATTTCTCGAAATGGATAGAGGCCGAACCCCTGGCTACAATCACCGAGCATAGAGTTGTTCAATTCTTTTGGAAAAATGTGATCTGCCGATTTGGCGTTCCTCGGGTCATAGTTACAGATAACGGTACGCAGTTCACTGGGGCCGCTTTCCGAGCCTTATGTGAAGACCTGACCATACAGCACCGCTTCTCCTCTGTCTCTCATCCCCAGTCAAATGGCCAGGCCGAGAATGCCAACCGACAGATCCTCTCCGGCATGAAGAAGAGGCTTGATAAGTGCTCAAAGGGCTTGTGGGTCGATCAGCTGCCCAATGTGTTGTGGAATTACCGCACCACGAAGCGGACCCCAACAGGCGAGAGTCCGTTTAATCTCACCTACGGGTCCGAGGCCCTCATCCCGCTAGAGGTTGGGATACCCTCTCCTCGCTTGATAGCCTTCGAAGAGGAACAGAATGCCAGGGAGCTCAGAGCAAGCCTAGACTTGATAGACGAAATCCGGGAGAGAGCGGCCATACGGCAGCAAAGTTACCGGAGAAGAATCGAGCTCGCCTACAACAAACGGGTCCGGCCAACAGACCTCAAAGAAGGGGATCTGGTCCTCCGAAAATTGGCCATCTCGTTCCCCGGACAGAAAAGCAAACTGGCCCCAAATTGGGAGGGACCATACAAAATCTCCAAAGTTATCCGCCCCGGTGCATACAAATTAGAAGACCCCGAAGGCAGAGAAATTCCCAGGACTTGGAACGCCGACCATCTTTTGAAATACCAAGAGAAGGCAGCTACGCCTATCTAAGTAACTCGAGATGTCGGACCACTCCTGTCCTGCTACTAGTAGTAATTTTTCCTTTGTTCTTTCTTCATTGTAATAAACGGCTAGCAACTTTAGAAGCGGCCGACCATTGGATATTAATAAATAAAGTTTTTCACATTTTTTATACTATCACATACCTCTGCCTTTAATTCTCTTACGACACGATGGTTCGGAGTCCAGCACTCGGCTCGACTCTTCCTCCTCGGCCCGTCCGTAGACGAGCCGGGAGTAGATCGCCGTTCGAAATTGCTCCTGCAGCCGTCGAATGGATCGGAGTCCAACACTTGGCTCGATTTTGCTTCGAAAGTTCGCTTCTAAGCGGACTAGAAGTAGCTCGCCATTCGAAACTGCTCCTGCATCCCCTAAACTACCCACACAATGGTTCGGAGTCCAGCACTCGGCTCGACTCTTCCTCCTCGGCCCGTCCGTAAACAAGCCGGGAGTAGATCGCCGTTCGAAATTGCTCCTGCAGCCGTTGAATGGATCGGAGTCCAACACTTGGCTCGATTTTGCTTCGCAAGTTCGCTTCTAAGCAGGACTAGAAGTAGCTCGCCATTCGAAACTGCTCCTGCATCCCTTAAACTACCCACACGATGGTTCGGAGTCCAGCACTCGGCTCGACTCTTCCTCCTCGGCTCGTCCATACACGAGTCGGGAGTAGATCGCCGTTCGAAATTGCTCCTGCAGCCGTTGAATGGATTGGAGTCCAACACTTGGCTCGATTTTGCTTCGCAAGTTCGCTCCTAAGCGGACTAGAAGTAGCTCGCCTTTCGAAACTGCTCCTGCATCCCTTAGGCTAATCTAACGATCGGTTCTCTCCGACGCCTCGACCCAATCTTTCCGACTCACCCTCTGTCGGGCCGGAATTAGGGACAAATCACAGCCCCCACGCGCCGAGCCGAGGTACCGGGGTACCGACCCTCATATATGGCAAAAAATCACTCCGAGACGAAGCCACCGTCAGATCGTCTCAGAAAGTGCGCTAGGGCGTGATGAGCGGATCTGATTCAGCCACGTGTCCACTAAACGACAAGATAGTGTTTTCTTGGGAACTGGACCCGCCTCGAGATCCGTGCAAACATCAGACGTTCCTGATCAAGCCACGTGGGCGCAGTCGAGAAGCAACTACGCCTCAACAGCCAAGCCAAGCCTATGGCTCATAAGCGCAGCGAAAAAGGAAAATTCGAGGCCAAGGAGTTCGGCGAAGCGAACACCAGCCTCGTGGTTCGTCTCAAGCCTACTCTAGTTGACACAACCATAGCACAGATAAAAAGAGCCGAGGACAGTTCGGATAAAACAACTCCAATTCCATTAATAAGTTGGATAAAAGTTACAAAGCGGTTTACAACAGCAAAGACTTGCAAGTAGGTTACAACACGAAGACACGACCCGTCCGCTACTTCCGAGGAAGGGGAATGCTCCGCTTTAGAGACACCTTGGGTCGACGCTTCTTGACCTCCGAGCTCGAATCCAAGCCGACGAACCGAGACGCCTCCTCACCACTAGCCCTGATGGTTGCTCCTACCGAAGCACCGCTTGAAGACACCGCCACACCGCTCTGGGCATCGGCGGCCGACCTGCCTACGATAGGAGTCCGGCTCGCCGCTTGATAGAAGGTGATCCCTCGCTCGATCTCTTCGCGGGTGCACGAGGTGCTCCGGACGTTAGGCCTCGCCGGCTGAGGCTTGAGCCGAGCAACTTCTTCCTCCAGTTCGACGATGCAATCCTTCAAAGTGTCATCCTTTACTATCACCTTAAACCGAGGAAGTTTCGCCGAACCGGGGTATTCGGCGCTGTCCGAGATAACGCGACGCAAGTGAGTCACTTCGATACTCTTGTCGACAGTCACCCTCTGCAACTCTTCCACCTTCCTCGCCAAGCCATCCCGGTCGGCTGAAACTCGAGCAAGCTCCTCTTCCCTAGCAGATAGCTCAGCCTCGACTATCCGTAGGTGGTGCAGTTCAACTAAAGCATCGCTATGCCTAATCTCCAAGTTATGAAGTATTCTCCTCGTCAGGTCAACCTCACCTTCGAGACGATCCTCCCGAGATCGCTTAAACAACTCGGCTCGACGCTGTTCAGCCGAGGTGTTACAAGTCGGCTCGGCAATCTGAAATAAGAAAGAGATAGCATTGGAATACCACACTGTCGAGCCAAACACTTAGACAAATTCCGGAGTCAAAATACTTTTCATTCATTAAAAGGCGGTGGCCAGTCCGCAAAAGGCATTACAATGATCGGAAGTAAAAACAACAAGAAACTACAAAAACTTAGTGAGGGGATCAAGGGTCCACCTTCGTCGCCGGGTCGACCACGGACGCATCGGCGGGGGGCCCATTGACCTGGCCATCCGGAACAGTCTCTCCCTCCCGTCCTTCATCGCCTACGCCTTCGGCCTCGTCATCCTCGCCTTCCTCCCCTTCATCGTCCGAGGTCGGTGTTGGAAACAGTTGGTAGCCGACCCGCTCGAAGCCGGGGACACGCTCCTGAACGTGGTCGAGGGCCATCTGATAGGATTTCTCCATGTTTTCGGCCATGTGCCTCTTCGCCTCCTCCTCGACCTCCTTCTCCACCTCGGCCCGGATCTTCGTCGCAAGGGCCTCCTTCTCCGCCTTCTCTTCGGCCAAGGACTTCAGCGCCGCAGCTAAGTCCTCAGTGACCTTGGCGGCTTTGGCAGACTCCGCGTCGAGCCGCTTCTTAGCCCTCTCCAAGTCCGACCCAAGATCCGCGACCCGGACTTCCAAGGCCTCAGCCCGCCTCTGCTCGGCCTCAAGCTCTTTGACCGCCCTGACCTTCGCCAACCTATCCTTGTCACTGGCGGACTTTAGCTCCTTCTCCTGCGCGGCAAACGTCTCGAGGAGGTGGCCGAAGTGGCAAGTGGCCTACAGAGATAACAATCAGTAATACACAAGCCGAGTTGTAGACTTAAGGAAATTTGCAATGCACTTACCGAAACAAGTGACCGGGCGACTTCATAGGTGTCGTCACCAACCGTCCCCACCTTCAGCGCGGCCCTGTCCTTCGGGGTCGCCAAGTGTTTGACGACCTGCACTGACATCTGCGAATTGCCGAGGAACTCGTCATGGTTCTTCACTCGCCAATTCGGCACGAACAGCTGCTTGTGCTGCTCTGTCAGAATCTCTTCGGCAGCCTGGGTTAGAGGGGGTGCCTCGATCGACAGCGCCGCATTCACGTCAAAGACCCCCTCGATCACACCAGGGACCGAAGAAGACGGGGGCTCCTCGGCGACGACGACTTCCGAGGGCGCCTCCACGGCCGGAGGGGGCGGAGAGATAGCCGAGGCAACGGCAGGTGCCGGGGTCGACGAGTCAGTCGCGGCCGCCCTCTTCCTCTTCTTCCCCCCGGCCAACTTAGACCTGTCGGCCATCATGGTGTTAAAGTCAATCTTCATTGCTTCTGCAACAAAAAAAAAGAGAGCGGGGGCGAGGACGAATCAGCAGCCCGAACCGAAAACTTAGAAGAAACACAATAAAAAAAAAAAAAAACAACGAGATGTCAGGAGCATACTCGGGTCGATGGGGCTTAGGCCGCACCCGAACAACACCTCCTCCGTCAAATCCCTCCAACTCAGTATCGGAAGGGCCATTATCTTCCTCGCCATCTCTTCCTCGGCATCGGACAAAACAGGGTCGGCGCGCGCGAAGTTCGGCACCTCCACCTTCCAGCGGGTCGGAATGGGCCTAATCGCCTCGCCCCTCACTATAAAAAACTTTTCCTTCCAACCCTTAATCGAGTCGGGGTTTTCCACAATCTTGACGCCCTTCCTCGGCCCCAAGAAGTATCGATACCCCGTCTTGTGCTGACGGTTTACTCGATACAATCCTCGGAAGACCGTGAGGTCCGGCTTCACCTCGGCTCGGTAACACTGAAGCATAAAGGCGTTCACATGGCGCCATGTGTTTGGCGTGAACTGGGTCGGCGCGAGGCAATACCAGCCGAGGATCTCGAGGACGAATGGGTGCAGAGGGAAGCGTAACCCGGCATGAAATGAGTCAACGTCAAACATGCACATGTCCGAAGACGGCAGCTTGGAATTCGCTCGTATCCCGGGACCTGGGAGAATCAGTTTGTACTCCGGAGGGATAGCAAAAGCCCTTCTGACCCGGAGTAGGTCCTCCTCGGATACCAACGTGACGAGCTCATCGGCCTCAGTGGCAAGCTCTGGGTTAGGTTCTTCGACGACCTTAGACTTCCCATAGATCGCCTTCTCCAGCAAGTCGCCTTGGTACTGCCTGACCCCCGAATGACCGGACAGAACGGAAGGATACTGACCTATCTCGGGTGCTTGCTTCGGATTCACCACAGTCACCTCCACTATGGGGGATTGGCCCTCCGTCCTCCTCTTCTTCTTCCCCTTCTTCGTCTCGACTACAGACGGTTCAGCAGCTTGCTTACCCTTCCTCCTAATCTCCGACCTCCTCCTCTCCTCGGCACTCTCGTCGCCCGAAGACGAGGCCCCACTACCCGAGTCTACTCGAGACATCTCTAGAAAAATTATTCAGACTAAGTAAACTGACCTTTTGAAGTGACGTCTACGGTCGGAATGCTCTCGCCGGAAATCTCCTGGCCCACGCGACAGCTAACGGAAACACCTTAGAGAGAAAATCGCCGCTAGCAGAGAACTTAGAGATCGAAAGTAAAAAACTTGAGTAAAAAAGTGAGAAATGAGCTTTGAGAGTAAGGGTGAGAGCTTTTAACCCCTAGCAAGTTGGGCCTCCTTGGGAAACGGAAAAAGCCCACTAGGGAGCCAAAGCGACAGGCGGAAAAGATACGAAGCTTACTCAAAACAAGAAACTCTTCAAAATACCAAGTCAACGCCTCGACCACCTACGAGGAGACCATAGGACGCCACGGCTAGGCAGCCGAGCCACCGAGCCACTACGTGCCGAGAAGGGGAACCCTCACGAGGAACTTACTCCAAAACACAACTCAGTGCCTCGGCCAAAAAACTCTGATGTGCCGAGCCGAGATACCGGGGTACCGACCCTCGTATATGGCAAAAAATCACTCCGAGGCGAAGTCACCGTCAGATCTCCTTAAAATACGCGACAGAATCTGATGGACGGTTCAGATCACGCCACGCCCACAAAATGACAAGATAGCGTTTTCTCGTGATCTGAACCCCATCCTCGAGATTCGCGCCAAGATGGACCGCCCAGATCCAGCCACGCGTCTCTCCTCTCCGCCTGCCATCGGTTCGCCCAGTCGATCTACCGAACAGCTCAGCCGAGCCACCGAGCCACTAGGCATAAAGGAGGGAAGCCCTCACGAGGAACTTCCTCGAAAACCCAACTCAGTGCCTCGGCCAAAAAGCTCTGATATGCCGAGCCGAGATACCGGGGTACCGACCCTCGTATATGGCAAAAAATCCCTCCGAGGCGAAGTCACCGTCGGATCTCCTTAAAATACGCGACAGAATCTGATGGACGGTTCAGATCGTGCCACGCCCACAAAACGACAAGATCGCGTTTTCTCGTGATCTGAACCCCATCCTCGAGACTCGCGCCAAGATGGACCGCCCAGATCCAGCCACGCGTCTCTCCTCTCCGCCTGCCATCGGTTCGCCCAGCCGAGCTACCGAACAGCTCAGCCGAGCCACCGAGCCACTAGGCATAAAGGAGGGAAGCCCTCACGAGGAACTTCCTCGAAAACCCAACTCAGTGCCTCAGCCAAAAAGCTCTGATGTGCCGAGCCGAGATACCGGGGTACCGACCCTCGTATATGGCAAAAAATCACTCCGAGGCAAAGTCACCGTCGGATCTCCTTAAAATTCGCGACAGAATCTGATGGACGGTTCAGATTGAGCCACGTCCACTAAACGACAAGATAGCGTTTTATGGAGATCCGCGCTGAGATGGACGATCCAGATGATGCCACGTACTTCGGAATCGCCGAGCTGAAGCACCGACCCAGTGAGCCGAAGCACCGACTCAACGAACCGAGGCACCGACCCTCCGAGCCGGGGTACCGGGTTACCGACCCTCGTATATGGCAAAAAATTGCTCCGACCCGTATCAGCCGTTGGATCTCGTGAAAAAGCGTGCTCGTCGTGATGGACGGCACAGATTGAGCCACGTCCACTAAACGACAAGATAGCGTTTTATGGAGATCCGCGCTGAGATGGACGATCCAGATGATGCCACGTACTTCGGAATCGCCGAGCCGAAGCACCAACCCAGCGAACCGAAGCACCGACCCAACGAACCGAGGCGCCGACCCTCCGAGCCGGGGTACCGGGGTACCGACCCTCGTATATGGCAAAAAATCGCTCCGACCCATATCAGCCGTTGGATCTTGTAAAAAGGCGCGCTCGTCATGATGGACGGTCCAGATTTGGCCACGTCCACTAAACGACAAGATAGCGCTTTACGGGGATCTGCGTTGGGATGGACGGCTCAGATGATGCCACGTACCTCGGAACCGTCGAGCCGAGGCACTGGTCATCCGAACCGAGGTGCCGAGACGCCGAGCCGAAGTACCGGGGTACCGAACCTCACATGCGGCGAAAAAGCGAACCGAAGAACAGGGACCACTCGATCTCTCCGAAAATCGCGCTCCGCTCCGATCGAGGGCTCTGATGACGCCACATCATAAATACGTATTAAAAATCAATTTTTATTTATTTCAATCGTTTTATTTATTTAAAAATTGCGAAAAAATTACTAAAAATTCGGGAAAATTCACTGGAAATTCTAGAAAATAATTATAAATTCGGGGTGATATTTTTGAACCCCTGGACGAACAATTATTGCCTAGAACGTACTATGAAGGCCCCCGAACGACTGGTTAACACGTCGCAAAATTAAATAAATAATCCGAAAAAATAGATAAAGATCGTCGGATATTCAGAGATGCTTAAGAACAGGCTACAGCTTCAGAGGTCACCTTACTACCCCTCTCTAAGATTCGAAACCCTCCATCCGGACTCCGATACAACTCCGCTAGCCATCAAAACAGTCAAACTACTCCCCAAAGGCTAATCAAACCCAGCCTTTAGGAGTGGGGGGCTCGTGATATGGCTAGAAATGGGGTTAAATCGGAATCGTCCAGATGAGGCACGAATCTTGAAGCTCAGGGGTAAAACGGTAATTTCACCTACAAATGGGTCCGAAACGGGCACTGGGTCTCCTTCTCACAGATCCAATAACCCACGAACGGGTCCACCTCAACTGGGTACGGGTCCCAACCCGAAACACACCCAGTCCAGAAAGGATAGAATTAGGGTCTCTGATTCATATTAATCAACGGCCCTGATTCACGTCTATCTTTTCACTGGGATTTGGGGATTAAATTCCTTATCTGATTACGGGGAATATACCTTATCAGATTACATTCCTAATCTGTTTACAAGGAGATTATTCCATATCAGATCACGGGAATTACATCCCTAATCTGTTCCCTAAGACGCCTATAAATACCCCCCATCCATCGCCATTAAGAGGTAATCAATCTTTCACCAGTTTTTACGCTCTTTCATAATCTCTGCGATTACTGACTTGAGCGTCGGAGGGTGCGTCGCCGGGAACAACCCCGGTGTCTCGCACTTTTTGCAGGTGCTCGGCGGGAACGGCGATCAAGGCCCGACGGAACAGGTACACAGGTTTTTCTATTCAGTTTCCCCAAGAATCCACAAGTTCTATCTGTTTGCCCCCACACCAAATTTAGCGGCAACATAATATAACTCCTCTCTAATATAACTCCTTTATAATATATCTCGGTATACACTTTTATAATAGAACATGAATGCATGTAACTTCATTAAATTCATAAGCATACACAAGCCATTAATCTCATCGATTATCGTATAAAATTCTCAGTTACCACCCACATGGAATACACACATCATGCAAATTTTCACATCACATTATCACACAAATTTCCAATTTATCACACGCCTATCACACATACACCATATGATTCATATCATCATGTTATCGCATCACAATATCATATCATACACACCATACTTTCCATCTTATCACATTAGTCATGAGATCACACATCACACATACACATACATATCTCTGATCATTACAACCCCGAAACATATAAATATTTATCTACAAGTATCAACACACTCCCATACCTATATATACTAATTTCTTACACTTCATAATTTACTCCGTATTATACATACGACTTTTTCTATATTCAATATACTTTACATTTCACATATAACAAACCATATTTTAACATTATCATAGCACATTATGCACATAAAATAAAAAGATCATACTCACTTGAGATCTCGTGACGACTCGAAACACCCTGTCACGCATCCGAAATCGCTAACATCACCTATTACCAAATTTCAAAGCAGTTAAGCCTCAAAATATCCAATCTAGCCACAGAAAAATAATAACACTAATCTTAATATCACACATGCATTTTATTGAACGTCTGGGATGCACACGTGCGATGCACGTGTTATTCGAAGTCCTACGAGATTTTTATTTCTCAACAATTACTAAAATCATCTCCAAATTATTCTAATAGCTTAACAGGAATTTCTACTACTATGAAAGAGATAAATTCTCACATATATAATTCTCTTTTACAAACTCAAAACCCTAATTTATTAGCAACTTACAAATTCTCCATCAACTTGCTAATTTCTCGTATTTATAACACCCAACCCCTCATAATCTCCCTACTACCATAATTTTACTCAACAGAAATTGAAAATACTTAATTTTATACAATAAGATAAAATAGGGTTTACCTTCCCGAAATTCTTTCGAAAAACGGACACCACCATGATGTAGAGAACCCTTCTATTAGTCACCCCCCTAATTTAATTTAAAAACAATGAATAGATGGGGTGGATTCAGGTGGGGAAAGTATCGGCCGAATGGGTTCCGATGGCTTCTTTTCGGCTGGGAAGGAAACGGGAGAAGAAAGAAGGAAAAAATGGAGAAGGAAGGATGGGGTTGGGGGGGGGGGGGGGGGGGGGGGTACATATAAGCCCCCAAATCCCAATATATTTCAAATAAGTCCCAAATCTCTACTTTAATATCATAAACAATACAAAATACATTAAAACTACCTCGTAATAATCCTTCAAAATTATAAAATAAAATTAAAAAAAAATATCTCTTCCCATAAAATTTTAACTCGTAGCTCCAATATATCAATAATACCAATCTACCACAAATATCCATACCAGTATCAATATTTAAATAAAATACATCAAAAATAATTTTCACCACTCAAAATATATAAAAATAGGCATTTTCGGTATTTTACAAATTCGAGGTGTTACATTCTACACACCTCAAAAGAAGCTCGTCCTCGAGCTATTGGGGTTAAGAAAATTGTCCAAACAATCCTGGATACCTTCTCCTCACCATCTCCCATACTCCCAATTATAATAATTAATATAACACACCACTGAACTTTCAGCAACTGAGCAACTTGAAGTCTTGATCGCCACTAATCTGCATAATTCTTTTGTCGACTACACACCTCAAAAGAGGCTTATCCATTAATCTCATCCAGAATGAGATCATGCACCCTCTACAACTAGCAAAAATTACGAATCCGAATTCGACTGATCAGCTGTGGAATAAACGGTTGTACTAATAAACTGTCCACATATAAGGTCATGTCGTCCTCTTCTACTAAAGAAATATCAAATTGACCAAATAATTCTGGTACCGTCCACTCTTGGGACAGAATAAAAGTCAATATCCTACTTATACTTAAAACATCTGTCATCCTAGGGTTTTCTGGGTGATATTTCATATCCACATCAACATTACTAAAGAACTCGAACCACCTTTATTGCCTCCTGCTAAAATCTTTTACGAAAACAAGTGCTTCAAACTCTTACGATCACAGAAAAGCTAAAACTGTTATCCGATATATATCAGGGAATTTACAACCCACACCTTCAGTCTTCCTCTTGGGTATTACCTCCGAATCCAACGGACGTACTTACATCATCCAAGTCATTACATGCCATCATAAACGGGGTTTCCTCGGGCTTTCTCACTCGAATCCTCCCATTTTAAAATAATAATCACAACAACACATCACGCCACAATCTATAGGGTATACACCTGTATGACATACACAGGATCCTAAAGAAATAGCCCAACTTGGCACACAGCAAGCAATACAACAAAACTCTCTAACGGTGTACAATTCCTCACTAGGGCTTCTAAAGAGGACAATAAAAGTGCCATAAAGCAGATCATATACATGGACTATAAAAGATATCACTGACCCAATGTCAGATAAAAACAACAGGGATCACTTCACTCAATAGCTAAATCCATCCTTAGCAAAATGCTATCAAAGCATAAAACAAACTTCACACAAACATCACCTTCTCTACTTAGCGAAATGAAACTCATACACACAAGTCAAGATCACTAGAAATGGGTATAACATTCCTAGTTAACCTAGGCTCTGATACCAAACTGTAACGATCCAATTTTTTTTTTTGACTCCAAAATCAATTCTTTCAATTTCTATATCACTTTAAACATAAACTACGAAAATTATATTTCAAAGAAAATTTTGGCAGAGTTTCCCCTAAAATTTCTGCCCCGAAACACAAACAGCTTACGGAATTCTGCTCTAAATTCCGTAGCTCACATCACAAGCAATAATATCACGGGCTTCCCAGGCCAAAATGAGCAGAAACACACAGGCAATATAATATCATGCTCTGGGGGCCAAACTCATAATTGAATATCAAATATCAAATAAAAACCATAAATTTCTTTGAAAATACGGTAAAATTTTTAGAAAAACCTTTGTAAAATCTACCACAGTGCCCGGTACACCACAACGAGATGGGTACGGGTCAAGAACATACCATACTGCCTCACACTATACTCCTCATCGTCATCTATATACTTATACATCCAGATTACAATTTAAACCACAAATTCCACTATTCACAAAACTAATTTATACAAAATTTTAAAGTAAACTCCACCCTACAAATCTACGCCTCACCTCTGCACTGCTGAGGACCTGTAACAGTAAGGGATCTAGGGTAATCCTGAGACTCCCCTAACCCCCCAACACTAAGGGGTTAGTCATTTCTGGTGTGAGTATAATTCACTAATCTAATAAATAAACCAAACTATATAACGAAAATAAATTAAACCTACAAATATCAAGGTAAGAAGATTCAACCTGAATCTAAACATTAAAGCATCAAGAATACAACTTTGTATCAAGTACTCGACAAATCTGCATCCGTCTACCTATATCCATAACTTCACACCCTTCGCTAAATGCATCATATTAATATATGACTGCATATATATAAATATATATATACAACTCATTCAATTTATACTCAATTACAAAGCAACACATTAATTCACATTCCATTACTTTTCATTTTGAAATCCCCAACACAAATACTCATCATTTCATAATTACCACCACCTCATCATTTCTTTATTTTCATAACTAGTCACATAAGGTCACCGCCACTTTTCTTCATACTTATTTAACCACACACTTCATTTGCCATACATTTGCTTCTACGAACTCACGACTCGTATTCTTTCATACTCATTTTCATTCATAAACACTTTCTTTCTCATTTTCATATTACATAACACCGCATTCATTTATTTCTTATAACACATATAATCACATCTCGCAATACATCACCTTTACTCTCATCATACAATACAACTATCTTCTTTAGACTCTCATTACCTCATCATACCCCTCATCAAACTCATCATGGTTATAACTTACTTTCATATTCCCTCATAACACATTTCAATTTACTTCACTTTTTATTTCCAACCCGAAATACCGGCATCATATCAACAACTCACCTATTCATCCTGAAATTTGTGCCTAGGCAGGTAGTTCCCACTATTTCCTCCGAAATAGTAGGCGGGTAGTTCCTAGTCACAATTTCAAGACACACAAACTTATAACACAGCATACTTTCTTTAATAACCATTTTCATAACCAATCTCATAATACGGGTATTTATCTTATTGTATTATATCACGTATCACATCATAAACATATGCATCTCTTCTCATAATATCATATTAATTCATGTCTTATAACACAAAACATAACACCTCAGTACACATGGCAATTTACTTGCATTTCATCACAGCATTATCATATCACTTATAACACAAAATGCCATTAACCTCACTTTCATTCTTATCACAATATACTCCATATCCCAAACATAGTTTGGACAATCACATATCACACCCCAAAGTCGATAGCTTGGGTAATACTCACCGCACCCCAAACACATAGTCTGGGTAATATCACATCACATCTCAAGCCAAATGCCAATATATACATATATATCTCCCGTAGTATATTCACATCTCCCATAATATAAATAATCTCCGTAATATACCATATCATCAATATCTTTATATCTATATAATAAATTACAAAGAAAGCTATCAAGTGGCTCTCCTTCAATCCCCAAAAAATCAAAGGCCCAGATCTAACCTCACAAAACATATTTTTCCCTCCCAAAAGTTTACCCCCAAAATTCAAATCCAAATCCCCCACCCAAAACAACTCCTACATTTATTTAATTATTTTTTTTCCTCTCTCTCCCTCCCTCTTCCATTCAAAAAATTAAAAAAATAAAAATTTTAAAAAAGTTTTAAAAATTTAAAACTTTTTTTTAAAAATAATCCAAAAAAAATCAAATAATATGTTTTTTACTGGATCCAAAAAGTTTTTCATATAATATATTTGCTACTTCAATTAATTTGCTGAACCTCCAAAACTATTTTATATGATCAAATAAGGTTACCGTTCCGAAGACGTGCCGTAGGCACGTGTCAACGGGCAAACCTAGTATACATACATTCTTTCAATACACACATACACCTTTATATTTTTTCCTTTTCAGTGCCCACACAACTGACCTCCTCGTACAACACAGGGATCTCTGTGCCTCCCCTTCCGTATATTTCAATCCCACTAACCCACCATATCACCCAGATCCAGGTGTCCTAAGCATCTATCATTTGTGGGCTGGATTGAATGTACGGTTGCATGCTTGTCCAACCAAGATTAAAGCCAAAAGGCTAATCAAAAATAAAATATAACACGCGGATCGATGCTCACACAGAGTCTTACACGTCCGAGGCTACGTCTTCCTCCTGGCCCTATACCAGCGAGGGAAACTCCTGATCCCCAAATATAATTTGGGGCAATATATAACTCCTGATCCCCAAATATAATTTGGGGCAATATATAAATATGACTCCTGTTCCCGGGTGTATCCCGGGCCTGTGGGGTCTAGCCAAACCCCTGGGAAATTGTGCGGCACTGCAATATTAAATTATCTCCTTCAAATACATATATATATCTCCTTTATTATATAACTCCTCCACAATATAACTCCTTAAGAATATAACTCCTTTACAATATAACTCCTTTATAAAATTTCTCCTTTATAATATAACTCCTCTCTAATATAACTCCTTTATAATATATCTCAGTATACACTTTTATAATAGAACATGAATGCATGTAACTTCATTAAATTCATAAGCATACACAAGCCATTAATCTCATCGATTATCGTATAAAATTCTCAGTTACCACCCACATGGAATACACACATCATGCAAATTTTCACATCACATTATCACACAAATTTCCAATTTATCACACGCCTATCACACATACACCATATGATTCATATCATCATGTTATCGCATCACAATATCATATCATACACACCATACTTTCCATCTTATCACATTAGTCATGAGATCACACATCACACATACACATACATATCTCTGATCATTACAACCCCGAAACATATAAATATTTATCTACAAGTATCAACACACTCCCATACCTATATATACTAATTTCTTACACTTCATAATTTACTCCGTATTATACATACGACTTTTTCTATATTCAATATACTTTACATTTCACATATAACAAACCATATTTTAACATTATCATAGCACATTATGCACATAAAATAAAAAGATCATACTCACTTGAGATCTCGTGACGACTCGAAACACCCTGTCACGCATCCGAAATCGCTAACATCACCTATTACCAAATTTCAAAGCAGTTAAGCCTCAAAATATCCAATCTAGCCACAGAAAAATAATAACACTAATCTTAATATCACACATGCATTTTATTGAACGTCTGGGATGCACACGTGCGATGCATGTGTTATTCGAAGTCCTACGAGATTTTTATTTCTCAACAATTACTAAAATTATCTCCAAATTATTCTAATAGCTTAACAGGAATTTCTGCTACTATGAAAGAGATAAATTCTCACATATATAATTCTCTTTTACAAACCCAAAATCCTAATTTATTAGCGACTTACGAATTCTCCATCAACTTGCTAATTTCTCGTATCTATAACACCCAACCCCTCATAATCTCCCTACTACCATAATTCTACTCAATAGAAATTGAAAACACTTAATTTTATACAATAAGATAAAATAGGGTTTACCTTCCCGAAATTCTTTTGAAAAACGGACACCACCACGACGTAAAGAACCCTTCTATTAGTCATCCCCCTAATTTAATTTAAAAACAATGAATAGATGGGGTGGATTCGGGTGGGGAAAGCATCGGCCGAATGGGTTCCGATGGCTTCTTTTCGGCTGGGAAGGAAACGGGAGAAGAAAGAAGGAAAAAAATGGAGGGGGGGGGGGGGCGGTTATAAAAGAATAAATAAATAAATAATAGTGTAAGGAAAAATTACATATAAGCCCCCAAATCCCAATATATTTCAAATAAGTCCCAAATCTCTACTTTAATATCATAAACAATACAAAATACATTAAAACTATCTCGTAATAATCCTTCAAAATTATAAAATAAAATAAAAATAAACAATATCTCTTCCCATAAAATTTCAACTCGTAGCTTCAATATATCAATAATACCAATCTACCACAAATATCCATACCAGTATCAATATTTAAATAAAATACATCAAAAATAATTTTCACCACTCAAAATATATAAAAACAGGCATTTTCGGTATTTTACAAATTCGAGGTGTTACACCTCAGCACCGCCGACCAGTCGCAGCCCTCCTTCTGCTCGCCGTCGAAGCTCTGTCGAAGTCCCGAACCCAACTCCATGCTCATCGCCACCCCCAATCCATCAAAGCGTCGCCAGATCGTTGTCATCCCGCTCCCACAGTTGCTGCCCCCTTCCGTCGCCGCTTCACCGCATCGCTGCCAGCCCCTCGACCTTCCGTCGTCGCTCCGCCGCGTTGCCCACGCTAGCGCCACCGCGTCGCCGTTCCCATTCTCCCACTCCTTCTTTCTCTATCTCTGTCTGGCTGTGAAGAAGAAGAACAGTATAGAATGGATTGGTTGTATTGGTATTTTGGTGTTCTGGATTGGATTATATTGGTTTTGCTAATTTGGAGAAGGAGTGGTTTGTTGTTTGGCTGTTGTGGATTGTGTGGAGAAGTGGAGTTGGTGTTGTTGCCATTTGTTATTGGGTGGTGAGTTGCTGTTTTGGAGTTTGTGTTGGAGAGTTGCTGTTTAGGTGTTGTTGGAGATTGGTGTATGGTGTTGGAAGAGAGTATTGCTGTTTAGGTGTTGTTGGAGATTGGTGTATGGTGTTGGAAGAGAGTATTGCTGTTTGGGTGTTGTTGGGTTCAGCGTTTGTTGAAAGAGGGATCTTATTGTATTGGTGTATTGGTGTTTTGGGTTGTAGTGTGAATTAGATTGTTGCTGCTGGTATGGAGTTGGGATTTGCTGTTTGGTATTTTGGCACGCATCTCGCACGTACTCTTAGGATCGCTCCCCGGGATTCTGATCCCGTTATTCTGGTGATTCTAATCTAATCATCTACAAGACAAAGGCAGGTCCACTTGAACTCTTTTATTATTCTAGTTCAAGATTTTTGATCTCTAAGCAAGTAGTTCCATTTCAATTATTCTAATTTGCATTGTGTCCGTTCCGTTGGGAGTATCGAGGGTTTACACGAGCTAACCCGACGTACTCTTGGCATCTTATTATTACCCATTGACTCAAACCCAAGCCTACGTACACACTTGACATAAATAAAATGACTAGAAATTGCATATAAAGAAAATGAATGGTGATTGAATACATTGATCGATTGAGATATTGTGACTTGAACAATGACATGATAAATGGACTTGTACACTGTAAAGAACATCCTAATTGTTGTACATTAGTGTAATGCATTTCATGATACAATAACCTGTTGATTATCGACTTGAATGAACATATATGCGAGGGCTTTTTATAATTCCTACTGCATTGTCTGTCTTGTATTGAGGTTTCGACCCAGTTATATTAGGCATTAGTTAAAATAATATAAAGAGAATTATTGTTTTAGATTTACTACTTCATGTTTATTATTGTGGAATGCATCATGTTGCTGCATTCTATCATCCCCTTGACATCCTTATACACACTTACATGGACATGAATGATTTAATAAAATACTAAACAAGCCGGGGTTAATAAGGGTTGACTTAGTAGTGGGTAGTCTCAGAAAATGTACTCGGTAAGGCCTATATTGATATCGTATTGACATGGAAGGAGAAGTATTGATTGTGAATGATTGATTGTAAATTGGAAATTGATTGATTGTAAATGGTAAATGGTTGTTATTGACACCTAGTACACGCTCTGTAGATCCCACCACTATGTCTCAAACATACATTGTTTTGCGTGCACCGAATCTGTGGTATGGGACGCAGTAGTACGTGCACTAGATAGAAGAAATAACATAATAATAGACCTAGTTGACACGTGTATACTTGATCATGACCATTGTCTATTAATACCATTATTGTCTTTGCAATTTGATCTTGATTCATAATCTTCATGTACCTTACTCCTTTACTCTCTGTTTTCACTTCTTGCTGTCCGTACTTGCTCTAAGGACAAATTATTCTTTCTTTTTAGATGAACAAGTACATGTGCACCAGGAGAATTTCCAGAAGGCATTGGTAAGCAGTTCTTTTACGATTGGAGCAGGAGTCTCTCGAGTTATTTGGTAAGTCCTTATATTTCAGAATTGGTTATTGAATTTTATTCTCGTTAATGTGATTATGATTCCTACGTGGTTGTGATTCATTTTTCTTATATTGTTGAGCTAAGACTAGTACAGCTTATGGATGATATGAGTTGGCGTACTTATATCATTCGCTGGGCCTCAGTTACGTGCCTGTATTTCTGTATTTCGGGAAGCGGGGCGTGACAATAACAACGACATCAAAATAACAGATGTCGTTATTATCAACAGCATTTTATGCTAACGTGTCCAAAACTGGGTCAGTTAAGTAAATATTTTCTAAAGTAGATCAGTTTGGTAAATAATGTCAAAAAGTGGGTCAGTACGGAAAAGAATTCAAGAAATTCTTGATCAGAAACTAAAATGTGGTAGGATAAGCGGAGCCAATGGAAATCCGATCAGTTAAGCCAATCAGACTTCGCCCGAATTTAGCAAATCTCCAAATAGATCTGGTTACCATGCACTCACGGCCAACCCTGAGTTTTCGGGGCACCGAAGCGAAAATTTTTAACAACCCAAATAATTATTGTTGGGAGCCTTTAATAATAATATTTTTTTTACGTGCAAAATATGTGTCTATATTTATAAGGAAAATATAAATTAGGGCCTCCTGAGATTGCAAAAAATCTTTGGGCGGCATGCACAACCTCCAAAATCAATTTGATTCCTACAAGTTCTTAATGGGTTCCTCCAAAAGCAATTTGGATCCTACAATTTCGTAATGGATCCGCAAGTAGACCATATAATTAATATCGGGGACGAATGTGATTCATTCCAGTACAGTTACCTTTAATATCTCACTTTATATATTTAAAAATCAATTAAAATTGAAGTAACGTCACACTTCATCAAATTGATAAGCTTCTCCTTTATTTTTTTTTCAACTTCTCCTTTCTCTACCTTCTTTGTTATTTCTTTTCAATTATTTTTATATTTTAATTATCTGATTTGAATGTCTTTCACATTTTAACAAATATATAATTTTATAAAGTAATATAATTTAGCATGTGTGGGGCACGTGTTAATAAATATAAAATTTTAAAGTAATATAACGAGTTAGAGTGGTACATGCGATGCATGTAAATTGGTAGATTTTAAAAATATAATAAAAGAGTTAGAGTTGTACATGCAATACATGTAAAATAATCTATATAATAAAACACAAAGATTGCTACAAGTGGCTCTCCTTCAATCCTTCCAAAATCAAAGACCCAGATTTAACCTCACAGAACACATTTTTTCCCAAACTCAAATTTAAATTCCCCCCAAAACAACTCAATTATTTATTTAATTATTTCTCTTTCTCTCTCCCCCCCCCCCCTCCCCCTCTCTCTCTTTCCCTCTCTCTATATATACTAGTAGTTTACACGTGCGATACACGTCCCTCTCTCTCTTTCCCTCTCTCTATATATACTAGTAGTTTACACGTGCGATACACGTTTTAATAAATATAGTTTTTTAAAATAAAATTTTAGACGAAGTCTTGATTTGAACCTAGGATCTCCTTTATAATAGTTATGCACGTGTGTTACACAGGTTGGTAGATTGACAAAATATTTACAAATGATACTAAGGCCTTCTCTCATTATAATTTAGAGATATACTAGATTTGCCCGTGGGCACGTGCCTACGGCATGTCTTCAGAACGATACGACATATGAAAAGCCTTGTAAACAGTAAATTAACAATTATATAGCTCAAGTTCGAACAGTATGACAATAATTAGTTGTAAATAAAAGTCCATGTTTCATTAGTATATGTTAAAAAATAATTATAAATTGGGATACAAAAGTCCATGTTTCCATATATATATAATAAAACACAAAGAAAGCTATCAAGTGGCTCATATATATGTAATAAAACACAGAGAAAGCTATCAAGTGGCTCTCCTTCAATCCCCTCAAAATCAAAGACTCAGATCTAACCTCACAAAACATATTTCCCCCGAAAAGTTTTCCCTCAAAACTCAAATTCAAATACCAAAAAACAACTTATTTATTTATTTAATTATTTCTCTCTCTCTCTCTCTCTCTCTCTCTCTCTGTCTCTCTCTCTCTCTCTCTCTCTCTCTCTCTCTCTCTCTATATATATATATATATATATATATATATATATATATATATATATATATATATATATATATATATATAAGGGATATGAGTGCTCATTTAGTAAATGAGCAATTGATTATGTGGTATACATGTGATACATTCAACAACTAAACATTTTAATGATTTTTCAATCACATGTATGCCACATCAACAATTGCTTATTTACTAAATGAGCAAGTTGTTCATACTAGGGGTGGGCATCGGTCGGTATCCGACCTAATATGGACCATTCACCACCGATCCAAAGAAGATCGGTTTTTAAATTTTCTCATCTGTAACCAATCTGAACCTTAATTGTATCAGTTTTCATCCAAGCCGATTAAGTTCAGTTTGGATTGGATTGAATGGTTGGTTTGGCGTGCTACTTTTCACCTTCAATATCTTTCATAATTTGTTGAAATTTAAGAGATCAACTTCAATCGAACTTAAGAAAAATAACCTACTATTTGTTATTCATAAATGAATTTAAAATGAAGATTCATAAAACCACAAGTTGTTAATGAAATTTGCACTAATTGTTTAAAATGATGATGTTTAAATGGGTGAGATAAACTGCTTTTTCACTTGTATACTTCAGTAATCTTAGTTTATTATCATAAAAGAAACATCAATAACAATAACTAATTGAATTTCAGGTACAATAAAAAAAGATTTAGAAAATAATTTATGCTTGACTTGATTAAAGTAACTACTAAATGTTACATCAACTTCATGCTATTAAGCTGGGCCACACTGTAAATCAAATATTTATCAACAACATAACACACATGATTATGAAGAATCAAAACATAGGTAGAACAACTGCTCGGTTTGTATTAAAGAAATTAAAGATGACTGTTTGTATCTCCAAGAAAATGAGAAATGACTATTAGTATATTAAAGAAATTAAAGGAAAACTATATTTTTTTATGTACTTATGCATAGAGGTACGGTCGGTTCGGTTTCATTGGTTATTTGAAAACTCCATCCAACAACCGAACCAGTCCAGTTGGTTATTGAAAATCAAGAACCGAGCCAACCCAAACCCCTAATTGGTTCGGTTAAAAACCGGTCGGTTCGGATTGGATTGGTTCGGATTGGTCGGTTCAGATAATAGTTGTCCACCCCTAGTTCATACCACTTTTTTCCAACCCTTTTAAGGATTTTCCAATCACATGTATGTCACATCATCAATTGCTTATTTACTAAATGAGCATGTTGTTCATACTCATTTTTCCCATATATATATATGAAAACATGGACTTTAATACCCCAATTTATAAATATTTTTCACCATATATTAATGGAAACATAGACTTTTATTTATAACTAATTATTGTCATACTATTCAAACTTCAACTACATAATTGTTGATTTACTGTCTACAAGACTTTTCCTATGCTGTATCGTTCTGACGACATGCCGTAGGCACGTGGCCATGGGCAAATCTAGTATATATATACAAATCTAGTATATATATATATATATATATATATATATATATATAGAGAGAGAGAGAGAGAGAGAGAGAGAGAGAGAGAGAGAGAGAGAGAGAGAGAGTTAAATAAATAAAGGAGTTGTTTTTGGGATTTGAATTTGAGTTTTGGGGGGAAACTTTGGGGGAAGGGGGCAAAAATGTGTTTTGTGAGGTTAGATGTCGGCCTTTGATTTAGGGGGATTGAAGGATAGCCACTTGATAGCTTTCTTTGTGTTTTATTATATATACTAGGTTTGGCCGTTGACACGTGCCTACGGCACGTTTTCGGAACGGTGCACCTGGTTTGATTATATAAAATAGTTTTGGAGGTCCAGCAAATTAATTGAAGTAGTAAACATATTATATGAGGAAGTAGTATATCTACCTTTAAGCTCAATTATTGTCTTCCTGATCATTAGTTTCAACTTACCTGAAATGCATATAGTTTGTTAGAAACACTGCATAGAATTTTTTTAACTTCAGCATCAATTTTAGATGCTTGTAATAGTTATGCAAGGACATTATCATATAGGTTTAAAGAGCTTACTCTAATCCCATAACCACTATGAGTATGTCTAAATACAATGGTAACGCAAGTGCAGGTGTGAAGGTATCTACAATACCAATAATCTAAACATTTATTTTTTAAATTTTAAAGTTTTATTTCTAAAATTTCAAAAAATTTAAAAAATTTAATTTTTTAAAATTTTAAATTAATATTTTTAAATTTAAAAAATAATATTTTTAAATTTTTATATAAGTTTTTGATTTTTAGTTATTTTTGAAATATTTTTAAAGTTTTTAAAATTTTAATTTTTTTGGTTTTAATATTTTTTTTTAAAAAAATTAAATTTTTTATTTTCTGTAATTTTTGAATAGAAGAGAGAGAGAAAGAAATAATTAAATAAATAAAGGAGTTGTTTTGGGTGGGGATTTAAATTTGAATTTTGGAGGAAAACTTTTGGGGGGGAAATATGTTTTTTGATGTTAAATCTGGGCCTTTAATTTTTGGAGGATTGAAGGAGAGTCACTTGATAGCTTTCTTTGTGTTTTATTATATAGACTAGATTTGCCCGTGGACACGTGCCTACGGCACGTCTTTGGAACAATACAACACACAAAAAACTCTGTAAACAGTAAAACAACAATTATGTAGTTCAAGTTTGAATAGTATGATAATAATTAGTTGTAAATAAAAGTCCATGTTTTTATTAGTATATGTCGAAAAATAATTATAAATGAGGGTGTAAAATCCAACTTCTTAGAATTTTAAATGTGGAAAATGATGAAATTTAACTGTTGAAAGATATTTGCTATTTTCAATATAACATGTGCAATAAAAAAATCATACAAATTCTGAAAATTTTACAAACCTAAAATCCTAAGTAAATAAATAAAGAATGAGAGAGAGAGGGAGGAAGAGAGAGAGAAACATGAAAAAGTGGAGAGAGGAGAGAGATAATTAATTTGGGGGGGGGGGGGGGGGGGGGAAATTAATTTTGGGGTTTGAAATTTTGGGCGGAAAAATATATTTTGTGAGAATCAAATCAATCCAAGCCATTAATTTTAGGGGAGATTGAATGAGAGCCACTTGATAGCTTTCTTTGTAATTTATTATATAGATTACGAATGATTCCTACAAAAAATGAATGCAACAAATATAGTGTTATATCATTATTATTTTTTTATATTTAACCATTACAACATTACATACACACAAAAAATATAATAACAATGAAAGTAAAACTTTTGTAGATATAATAACCTAAAATTCATTTGGGTCATTCTCTCAGCAAATCGAAGAAATATCATCATTTTTTTGAAAAACTGCAGCTACGGCTTATCTCTTCATCTAAATATCATCCTCTTACTGCATCCCATATAGAGCTTCAACTCCACTTCATCCACTAATTAAGAAGTACATCGAGTCCACAGTGGAATACCCAAACCTCAACTCCACTTCAGCCGCTTCATTTACTAATTAAGAAGTAAGTCGAGTCCATGTGAGAATACTCAAGCCATTCTTTTAGCATAATACCAATAGTGCATGTTTCCATATCTCAACAACAAATAAAGTGTAATTAACAAACTGAACCAAATATTACATATATTTCATCAGTTTTAATTAATCATACTTTTTATCTCTGACATGTTTCTGGTGATTTCTTTCCCCTTTGCCTCTTATATATACACATATATTTTTATTGGCCCACCTAAATTTGATACTTTCCCATATGGTTACCTCCAGTACCTCACTCTAAATTAAACAAATTAGTCAAAATGGCGGAAGAAATTAACATCACCAACTTCAAGAAATTAAGAAATTTTTGATATCTCACTTTGTATCTTTAAAATTAATTAAAATTGAAGTAACATCAAAAACTTCACGGAATTGAGAAGTTTAAAAGAACTATTAAGCTATTTCAACTTCTCTTTTCTGTACCTTCTTTTCCATTATTTTTAAAATTTAAATTATTCGATTCAAATATCTATCATGTTCATACCTTACAAAATACTAAACACAACATATATATATTAACATATAGTAGGTGATAGCTAGTCACATGAATGTGTTGATTGTGTATTGTAAACATTTATTTGACATGAAAAAGTGATGACTCAACCTTATTAGTTGTGATGACTCAACCTTATTAGTTCCGCATTTATAGTATGATGCCTTTTGATACATGTATCATCCTTTTAAGATGTATCTTATATACGTTCTACATTATGAAATATACTAATTATTTAATATGTGCAATGATTCCTTCAGAAAAATGTGCAATGCTTCTATATATTTTAAATTTTAATTTTTTTATATTTTAAATATATGATTGATACAGTTTGACGATAATTTGATTTAATATGTTATGACGTTGTACAATCATGAGCCATTATGATCTGACTAGCTAATTTATTCATATATTAAAAACACATGTTTGACAGGACAACTTATTAGGGTACCGCAGTCATTTGTCATTTTGTCATTTCATATATTTTTAGATACCGTAGTCGATATATTCGTCAGTTATTTTATTATTTTTTACCAATTCCGCTACAGCAGAAAGGTATAAATAGCAAATTAAATAACAAAATGCATATTATAGAGGACGAAACATCATATTTCGTCTGGATTATTTAAATATATTTTAAAATAATCGGACGAAACATGATGTTTCGTCTGAATTAAAAAGAAAATAAAGAAAATCCTCCAGAAATATACATAACATGTTTCGTTCAGGCCACTGGGTCCCATTTCCTTTAATTGTTTTTGCAAATTACCATCATTGGTTATTGGGTGCAATTACTTAATTTTTTTTTTGTAAAAAACCTCCTTAAAATCCGGACGAAACATCAGTTATTTTGCAATTTTTTTTCTTTTGGGACGAAACATCCGGTATATTTTATTAATATTTTTTCAGTTTGACTATATAAATGATTTTTTAATCACAGACGAAACATCATGTTTCGTCTGTTTCATTTTTAACAAAAATCTGTTTTTTTTTTTTTTTGGACGACTGCAGCATTTTGGCGAAATAGAAATGTAAAATATGCATTTTGCTATTTTATTTATTATTAGTTTTTTTTTACCTCAAACGACTCTGGACGCTCTTATGGGGTGATTGTGTCTGATGGTTGGGGGTGGGTGTATTATATATGTACTGTGTTGTTGTGACCTTTGTTTAAAAAATAATACTACATGTATGTAAAGGGTTTTTTAAAAAAGATATTTACTCTTGTAAAATTTGAATTTTTTTTATATGTCACTTTTTAAAAATATTTGCACTTATAGGACAGTTGCCAAAATATTTGTATTTGTAGACTCAATAACTAAACTTGTCATTTCCAACGACAAATTTACTTGTTTCATACTCGTTATTGGGACACAGCGAGTTTAGTGCTAACTTTTTGAGAAATTCATCTTTCCCAATGGCGAGTTTAGTTCAAAAAATTTCAATGAATACTCGTTGTTCCCGACAACGAGGACATTTATACTAGACTCGCTGTTGGGAACAGCGAGTTTAGTTCAAATTTTTCAATGAAGACTCGCTCTTCCCAACAGTGAGGACATTTACACTAAACTCGCTGTTGGGAACGGCAAGTTGAGTTCAAAAATATCTATATGAAGTTTTTTTCAAAAATTTACACCTAGTAGTGCCCCAGTTAGAAATAGTGATTTGATAAGTATTGAGGGTAAAGTTAGGGGTAGAGGAAGATATAAACTAACTTTGATGAAAACGGTGAAAAAAGATATGATAGCTTGTGACCTAACAGAAGATATTGCACTAAACTGAGTAGAATGAAAAAACAGGATTCAAGTAGCCGACCCTAACTAGTTGGGAAAAAAGCTTTGTTGTTGTTGTTGTTGTGTTTCTTTATTACTACATTAAAGTTCCCATATAACCTTCATCAAAATAGTAAGTTATTTATTTTAAGTTATTTCGAAAATCTCCCAATAAAAGTTAAGTCACTATTAAAACTAATGGTAGATATAATTAATATCCTTAATTTTTTATTTTTTATATAAATAGATAGTTCTGAGACCCCAGCCAAAGAATATATTATATATAAAATGAAGAGTTCAAAATACAATATACATATCTCAGTTTACAAGATATAAGCCCGAAAAATATACAAACAAGAAAGAACTCGAGAGACCTGCAAGCAGCTGAGAAAACTGCTGAAGAACTCTGAACTAGCGGCCGATCAGCAATTAGCTTGAAGCATAACAAAACGCATTAGATGAACAAAACGCCACCATAGGAGCAAGCTCAAACAGACAGAGGCAACAAAATAGTTCGTTCACAAGTAGTAGAAGAGCTAAGAGAATAGTGAAATACATCATCAGTCAAATAGCTTGGGACAACCAGGCGCCATGGAAAACGCAAAAAATCACAAAATTAAGCACGACAAAAGGTAGAAAGCATAACCAAAGAAAAGTGAAAGAACGCAGCTAGCACAATAGGCCAAATGAATAGCCAGCAAATACCCCCCCCCCCCCCCCCCTCCGATACAACATAAACAGTACCAAATAAACCATGGAATGGCAGCAGAATAGGTGAGGTATGTTAGAACCTGAATATAAAATAATTAAAAATTCCAACAGAATTTGTGAAGGAATCAAAATCAATTGAAGAAAACAGTAAGTAGAAAAGCTGCACAGAGTCGAGATTTGAAAACTCTGTCCTTAAAGCAGAATTTGCCCCGTAGTGTGACGGTTACCGGCAAATTGCTTCCCAGGATACAACTGTACCTTCTCTGAAGAATGCAGCACCCTTGCTTTAGAGACAACGAACTGTTGTCTGTGTTGTACTCTCAGTTAACACTGACGCAGAGGAGAAGAAGAAGAAAGAAATGTAAAAAATCCTGTGTCTGTATGTAAGCCTCTGTCTGGTTATATAGAGGAAATTGGATTGGAGACTGTTCAGCAGCCATTACTCTGTAACAGCAGAGTAATGGGGACTCTTCAGATTCATAACTGGTGAGCCATTACTCTGCTGTTACAGAGTAATGGGCACTAGTTACTGAATCTGAAAAGCCTTTTCAGTTCAGTAGGGGAAGAGTTTGTCTGGGCAAAAAAAAATAAAATAAAAATTTAAGCCAGACCAAGCCAAGCCGAGCCCGGAGCCGGGCCGGGCCGGGCGCGCGCGCGCGCGTATGTGTTTGTCATTTTGGCTAAGTCCTCTCTCCACTACACGTTAGTGGTAACCCCCGGGCCACGCCCTTTAGTCCAGTTTTCTAGTATATATACTAGACAAAATCATTTCCAATTTCCGATATGGGACTATCTATTTTCTCCAAGTTGCCAAGTTAGTACATTTAAAGTACCCAACTTTGGATCAACATTTCTCATTCATACGGAATTCGTTTTTGGCAAGTGAGTATACTACGGAATAGTACTCGTCGAGAGGATCGCAATCCACTCATTTTCCGGTGCCGCCGGTGGCCGGAGCTTGCCGGAATCCGGCCCGGAAAACTGCAAAAATTAATTCCAACAAGGTATAGATACAAAGAAACTCTCAACAAATAGAAAAGATATGAACAACAAAATAGAGGAAAAAACACTCAAAGAGAACATAAGAGAAAGAAAAGAAGACATTTAAGGAGATAGAGAGCCAGATCATAAGAGGAGCCTCCAAAATAGCCAGTGCCACAATAAATGCCGGCAAAATAAGTACACATCATGCTAGAAAACAAAGCAAGCACGCACATATCGCAAGAAACACAAAGCAAGTACTCACTAAGCACAACAACCTACATAACAAAGGAGGTTGCCACAAAAAAACCAAAAAGCGAGGATACAAAAGCACCATAAGAAGTACAAAGAGAAGCAACATATAACCAATATAGCAGCCTATATGGAACTCCCAAAAAGAGGAACGACAAGAATATACAGACCAAAGAAGAATATAGGATCAGTGGATGAAAAGAAAGTTGCAGTAGATAGTGCGAAATAGAACCCCCAATACAACTCCTAACAAGAAAAGGAGCCACAACCAATACACATCCAAAAAAGCAATAAGAAAGACATACCCACAACGCACTCCGACATGCACCGATAATTAGCTCTGCACAAAATGAGCAAACTCGAAAGCTAATTTCTTAGCAAAAATCCGCACTCTCACATGAATCTGCACATTATTATAGATTTTTTAATTGTATTTCCGCTTAGTAGAGGGTGGGGCGACCTCAACCAAATGTAACAATACATCAACAATGTTAGGCAAGCTAACCGCATCCTTGCGAGGGCAAGAAGCGACCAAAAGTACATTGAAAGAACAAGAGGACGACACTGAAATGGAGTTAGTATGACATGTACTGAGCCATTGAAGAATGGGAGGATGCAGAGACACCAAGAGTCGGTGAAGACTTGAAGGGGTTAGGATGAAAGTTATTCATAGCCTCAATCATTCTACAATCCAAACAAGATCTAACACTTAAAGACTAATAAATCAAGAAAATGCAACCAAGAAAATGAAAACAGAGAGTAGAATAGTTGGGAGAAGAAATCAAAATTAATCAAGGAAATTTATAGGAGATAGCAGATGCCTTTAGATTAGCAAGAGGAACTTGATTATCTAACACAATGCGGTGATTGGGGACCATCCCACCTCTAAACGTAGAATGAATAAAGTTCAAGTCTTTAAACAAAACATGAATCTTATCTATGATCAATTCCATAGGTGGCACCATAGAATTAGAATGTAGATGAGCAGGAAAGGCTACCAACAGAGGACAGGAAACATGCTTCGAATTAACTGCTCTATCCTAAAAAATGTTAGATATATTAGGAGGCTACAAAGCAACAAGTGTAGTGATATGGGAGGAGGAAGAAAGAGAAGGGGTCAACAATAGGTTAGGAACAACTGCAGATGATGCATTTTCCTTTCCAATCTTAATTCTAATCTTCTTCGAAAAGCGTTTATTGAGCTTGAGCTCCAACAGGGGAAAGTTAAATACTGAGACCAGTTTGGCAGGTAAGGGCCTACACCTGGGCAACCCAAGGAGTTTTTGAAGGGAAAAACATCGACTGCGGTAGTGAGAAAGCTTGCCACAGAAGACACACTTCATTTTATTCACGCACACTTGTTTGAAATGCTCAGGAAGGAGGCACTTGAAACAAAATGGATGAGGGTCGGATCTAGATGAAGAAGAGGGAATAGGAACGAGAGAGAGAGAGAGAGAGAGAGAGAGACCTTAGAAGAGATAGGAGAATTATAGTCACTCCTCAAATCCTGGATCGTCAAGTTCCTCATGGGCAATTTTAGAATTCTATTAATTCCAACTTCAGCCAAGAGGAGCTCCATGACTGAATCCAGTACAACACCAACAATCCCAAAGACACTATAAGAACCAAGCCCACAACAGTAGTCAATGCAGATAATAGTCAACTCAAACAAACACTGAAGCGATCGGCGAAGAAGAAATAAAGAGCAGAAAAAATTTCTTCAAAATAGTGGGGAAATAGAAGAAAAATAGAAGAAGAGGAAATCAGAGAAGAATAAAATCAACCAATAATAATCAACTAAAATAAAGAACACTAATCAACAATACTGATCATAAGAACCAACGACAGAGGCGAGAGAGAAAACGCCCAAACTGAACAATCAGGGAACTCAAAACATGTGATAGGAATACAAAGGGAGACAAAGAAGAAGATGCCAACTTACAGTGAGAGAGAGAGAACTGGTCAACAACAGAGGAAACGAGAAGCCTACTTACAAGGAGAGTAGGATCTGGTCAGGGAAACCCACCGCTCAATCTCAACAAACAGGTAGACCCGAACTCAAAAACCGCGGGATCCAAACAGAAGCCGCCCAACGATGCTCAAACCAAAGGCAAAGTAGATCAGGACAAAAAATACTCGAAGCATATTAGAATGCACAAACCCAGAGAATGAAGAAGAGATGGCGAGAGGGGGCGGGTGAAAGAGCAGTCTATCGCCCAACGCAAGAAGCAGATGGCAGATGGTACGAAATGGGTGGGTGAAGAGAAATAGAGGAGGTGGGACTCAAAAGAGAGATGTGTAACGCCCCGAATTTTCAATATAATATCTCAGAAATACGTGACACAATTCCTAGCATCAACCTCAATGTAATAGTAAACATAGCCAAAACAGAGATAAATTTTTTTAACTTTTATTACAATGATTCTTTACAAAGCACAACAAAAGAAATAATTGTTCAAGAAATCAGCAAGAAAACTCAACAAATCATCAAAACAGCAGGTGACAGTCGACTGTCGGAAATAGTTCAAAAAGATAATGGTCGACTGCACAAGCCCAGAAAATCCAAAATTTCAAATTTCGGTCGAACGCACATCTTAGTTCAAAATGGGACCGGTCGACCGTTAGCGGCTACTCGACTAGTTTCAGAATTGTGCACATTTTCGACTAATACATGATTATAATTTTTAAAAGCTCAAATCTAAAATTCTAAAACCCTGAGATGATCAAATACAACTTGTAGAACATATAGGAGTTTATAAAACAACTCAAAACTACATCAAGATCATAAAAGAGTATTTTTCACAAAAATTCATCAAAACAGCAACTTAAGTATATATAGATGCATATGGGTAAGTTAAGCTTCAGAAAAACATCCAGAAAACATCATATATATGTAGTATGAAGTTCAATTCCATCTCAACATTCTAACAACTCAAGTCTTAATAAAAGAACTCCACAAAATCATAAAAACCCTACTTTCAGCTGATCATACACAGACCCGAAAGTTAACACCCCCTTTTTACTTCAAGATTCAATCTTTTGATTCAATATCTCCGCATGCAATCCATTAAACACATATGCAACTACTCACATCAGTTTACCCATGAATAAAAGCAATCACAACATGTTTTTAATCAAGTTCTTATTCATCAAAAATCCAAACAGAGCCTATACGTATACATACACAACAAAGGTCCACTTTTAATCAATTTCATGCAATTCACATCATACAACTCTTTATATATGTTCAAATCAGCAAGTATATGAAAGAAAACATTCTACTCATGATTTCTATTAGGTTCTTTAACAGTCTCAAATTATCTATATAGACTTTTAATCATCAAGAGCATTGTTTTCATGAAAGATTCAATTTTTTAACTCATCCATTCATTCATAGTTCATTATATCAACATACAATCCCTAACATGCTTTCTAATAGACAAATCATCACATACAATATGTATTGAACAATAAGAAAACAAACATATGTCACTCACCTTATTGAAGAATCAACCGAAGATAATAAAGAGAATAAGAAAATCCTTCCCTTCGCAAGAAAACCAAGATCCTCGCTTCGAAACTCTAAGAAATCAATAATAAAGAAAACCCTTTGTGTGGTGCAGCAAAGAGACGGTTGCACTATCTTTTAAATAGACCGGATTTCAAGTAATTAGGGTTTTTGAAAAGATTTGCAAAATATCCCTTTGAATATATCTTTACATATATAAATCCTTATACTTGAAAATTAGATCAATCTATTAAATTTAGGATTAAAAACAAAGATAATTGATCAAGATCTGGCTGGCACTGTTGGTAAACCTAGAAAAACAATTTTGTAAATTTTGCCTCTAAGTGGCAATTTTGCAAAAATACCATTTTTTAAGAAATTTGAGCAATAAACCAAATCTATTAAAATAAAAAAGTAAACTCTTTATCTCTGAGTTGGCTAGGCATAATGCTCAGCCCAGAAATCCGAAAAATCTGGAGTTTTCACTCCAAGTGGTAATTTTGCACAAAAGCCCATCTTTTTTTGTAATATTTGCAAATAGGTCAAATAAATATCAGAAAAATGGAACATACTTTCAGAAAATATTTGCACGTGTAAAAAGATAAATTTCACGTGCAAATACTTTCTCTAACCGATGACTCTGATCCGGCACATACTTTCTCAACATCGACACATGGAACACTTCATGCACCTGTGCCAATTCCTCTGGTAGCTCCAATCTATATGCCGTCTTACCAATCCGCCCCAAAATCATGTATGTCCCAATGTACCTTGGCGCCACCTTGCCTCCCTTTCCGAACCTGATCACAACTTTAGTCGGAGACACCTTGAGAAAAACTGCATCCCTAACCTCAGACTCCAAGTTCCTTTGTCGAGTGTCTGCATAACTCTTCTGCCGACTCTGAGCCTTGACCAACCTCTTACGAATCAACTCGATCTTCTCCGATGTCTGCTGCACAATCTCAGGCCCAAATATTTGCCTTTCACCAACCTCATACCAAAAAATAGGTGTTCTGCACTTTCTATCGTGCAGAGCTTCATACGGAGTCATCCCGATACTCGCATGGTAACTATTGCTATAAGAAAACTCAACAAATGCCAAGTAACTCTCCTAATTGCCACCAAAATCCATAAGACAAGCCCTCAGCATATCCTCCAACACCTGATTCACCATTTCAGTCTGACCATCGGTCTGCGGATGGAAAGCGGTACTGAAAACAGTTACGGTATCCAAGGCTGCTTGCAAACCCTTCCAAAACCTCAAAGTGAACTTCGCATCCCTATCGAAAACAATCGACACAGGAACCCAGTGAATTCTCACAATCTCATCAATGTACATCTTTTCCAATTTCTGTAACGACCAAGTAATCTTCATAGACAGAAAGTGAGCTGACTTAGTCAAACGGTCCACAATAACCCAAATTGAGTCATTGCCCTTCGGACTCCTCGGCAACCCTGTGATGAAATCCATGCTGATATTCTCCCACTTCCATTTCGGAATGGGCAATGGCTGCAATAAACCTCCAGGCCTCTGGTTCTCTGATTTGATCTGCTGGCAAGTCAGACACCTTGCCACAAAGTCTGCCAAATCCTTTTTCATACCCGACCACCAGAAGTGTTGTTTAATGTCCTTGTACATCTTTGTGCCTCCAAGATGTACCGAAAATAAAGTACTGTGTGCCTACTGCAAGATACTCTCTCTCAAATCTGCATTCTCCGGAACACATAACCTTTGACCCATCCATAGAACTCCATCTTAGACACAGAACTCTACTAACTTGCCTTCGAAAACCTGCTGCAACATCCTCTGAATCTCTGCATCTGATTTTTGACCTTCCACCATCCACTCTCTCAAAGAAGGCTGCAGACTCAACCGAGCCAAAGATGCTCCCAAACCCTGCAATACCACCTCGATACCTGCATGATCAAACTCTGTTGCTAACTCTCTCTGAGTAGTGATCAAACTCGACAAACTGCTTTTCCGACTAAGCCCATCAGCCACAACTTCTCCTTGCCTAGATGATACTTGATCTCAGGACGAATGTATTCTAACACTTCCAACCACCTTCTCTACTGAATATATAGATCTTTCTGCTGATAAATATACTTCAGGATTTTGTGGTCAGTATACATGTTGACCTTCTCTCCATATACATAATTCCTCCACTGCTTCAAGGCAAAGATAATTGCTGCTAACTCCAGATCATGCATCGGATAGTTCTTCTCATGCAGGCGCAACTGCCTCGAACCAGATGCAATAACCTTCCCTTCCTGCATCAAGACAAACCCGAAACCTCTGAGAGATGCATCACTGAACATAAAATAATCCTTTCTAGCTTGTGGCAAAGCTAAGATAGGCGCAGTCGTCAACCTCTCATTTAGCTCAAGGAAACTCGTCTCACACTTATCAGTTCATGTGAATGCCACATTCTTCCGAGTTAATCCTGTCAAAGGAACTGCAATCTATGCATAGCCCTGAATGAATCTCCTGTAATACCCAGCCAAACCCAAGAAACTTCTGACTTCCTTCACTGTCGTTGGCCGGGGCCAATTCTTCACTGCTTCAACCTTCTGAGGATCAGTGGTCACTCCCTCCGTAGAAAGGACATGACCAAGGAAAGAGTCCTCAAACTTCTAAAACTCACACTTTGACAACTTGGCATACAAGTTATGCTCCTGCAACTTCTTCAATACCCCTGTCAAGTTATAGAATGCTCTTCCTCCGACTTCGAATACACCAAAATATCATCATTGAAAACCACCACGAAGGAATCAATAAAAGGCCACAAAATTTGATTCATCATATCCATGAACACTGCTGGTGCATCCGTCACTCCGAATGGCATTACCAAAAACTCATAGAGTCCATGACGAGTCCTGAAAGCTGTTTTACTCATATCTTCCTCCTTGACTCGAACCTGATGATATCCTGACCGCAGATCAATCTTCGAAAACACAGCTGCTCCTAGAAGCATGTCAAACAGATCATCAATCTGTGGAAGTGGATACTTGTTCTGAATAGTCACCCTATTCAACTCCCAATAGTCAACGCACATCCTTATTGACCCATCCTTCTTCTTGACTAACAACACCGGTGCTCCCCACGGTGAAGAACTCATCCTGATAAAAATCTTACTCAGCAATTCCTCAATTTGCTTCCTAACTTCATCTTGCTCTAAAGGTGCCATCCTGTACGGAGCCTTAGAAATCGGAGCACTCCCCGACTGAACATTAATACAGAACTCAACATCTCACTGCGGAGGAAATCCTGGCAAATCTTCCAAGAATACCGTCGGAAAATCCCGGACAACTGGAATGCCTCTAACTTCATATGGAATTACCAACTTAGATACCATAGCAGTCACTTTCAGGTCCTTCTTCTTCCCCTGAAAAGTCACTGCAGGACCTCTTGGTGCTTTCACTAATACCTCTTTCCTCTTGCATTCAATTGTGACATCATATATTTCCATCCAATCAATGCCCACAATCACATCAACACCCAAGATTTGCAGCTCAATGAGATCAATGCCAAATAACCTCCCGCAAATCTCAATATCACAGCCCTCGTAATATCGACCGGCGATCAATTCTTCTCCTGATGGTGTTTCCATCGATAAGACTCTGTCTGGAAATACCTTAGGTTCCACACCTAAAGCTTTAGCAAAATTGGGCGACACAAATGTATGCGAAGAACCAGTATCAAATAAAACTTTTGCTTTTATTCTACTAACAAAAATAAATCATGTTACATGAAGAATGATACCCAAATCTCCAATTTAATCTCAAACAAAGTTTTACATAATACATCAAATAAAATTTAAAATTCTTGCATACCCTGGATCACATCATCTGAGTTACCCGTATCCTCCCCAGTTAATGCGAACACTCGCCCCTGCCTCTGAAATTTGCCTCCGCCTGCACCTTCCTTCTTCAACTGCAGACAATCTGGTCTGATATGCCCTTCACGACCACACTGATAACAAACCCACGCCTTTCGATGCTTGGTGCATGCTGACTGATAGTGACCTGTCTCTCCACAATTGAAACAAGTCATGCCTTGAAAAGCGGGTGCTTCTGCTCTGGCTTACTGAACCTGCCATGCTTCACTGGGAATTTCTTCCCACTCTGACTAGCTGCTGGCCTCTTGTTCCTGTTCCAGGTCTCCTACTTCTTCAGGAACTGATCCATATCTTTTTCTGTCATAGCTGCTCTCCAGACCAGCTTATCAAACCTTCTGATGCCCAACGGTATCATCCGCGATCTCAAATTCGGTCTCAAGCCCTGCTCGAATTTCTTTGCCTTCATCGTCTCATCAACAATCAACTCCGGTGCAAACCTTGACAGCTGGGCAAACTTAGTCTCATATTCGTGCACTGTCATGTTGCTTTGCTGCAGATTTAAGAATTCTGTTGCCACCCTCTCCTGAATATCTAGAGGAAAGAAAAGATCCCTGAAATAATCCAGAAAAGCCTCCCAGTCACCTGTTGATCGCCAAAAGCCCTCTTTACTGACTGCCACCAAACGCCAGCGTCCTTTTCTAACTGCATGGTAGCTAATTTCACCGTATTGACTGTTGGGGTTTCCATGATTTCGAAGACCATCTCCATCTGCCTAATCCAATTATCAGTCTCATTTGGATCAGACTGCCCCTAAAAAACAGGCGGCTTCATCCGCTTGAAGGACTGAACCTGCTTAATCGAATCAGCATTGACAAACACTGGTCCAACCCTTTGATTCTGATTCTGATTCTGATTTTTTGTTGTGTTAGCTGTCATGAATGTGTTCAAGGTCTGATACATCCTAGCAATGTCAGTCTCAAGATCAAGTCTAGCCCCATGGCCTATGGGAACCTTCAGCCCCATCACCATTTCCATCATTTCTAGTCCTGGGTCCTGCCATTATTCTGAATACTGCAAAATGAGGAAAAAGTTAGAGCATCACAACATAATTCATATTCACATCAATACCCCATGGAAAAATCTCATTCATTTCCCAAACCAAAACATCTTGTTTTAATTGTATGTGATACTCACACTATAATGTCCACACCTAGATACTCATGCTCTAGTGTCCACACCTAGGTTTATTTTTATACTATGTTTATCATTACTATTGAAGCATGCTCTCATAATAATCTCTGTACCGAATTTTCAATATAATATCTCAGAAATATGTGGCATAATTCTCAGCATCAACCTTAATGTAATAGTAAATATAGCCAAAACACAGATAAAATTTTCAACTTTTATTACAACGATTCTTTACAAAGCACAGCGGAAAATTAAACACCTTGAATTACATTTCTTTTACAACACAATCTTTTACAATTTGCACAAGCCACATAATCAATCTACTATATGTATCCAAATCCCAATGCTATAGGTACGTACCTGTAAAACATGAGGCTAGAGATAACCCTAACCTCCAAAACTACAAGGGTCAGCCATAACGGTGAGAGTGACATTAAAAGATATACAATACAAGTAAAACATGAAGAATAAAGTTGTAAACAATACTTACCAACAGTAGTAACAGATGGAATATGCAATGAAAATAAATAAAACATGAAAACATCAAGTGAAATTAGACTAAGTGTCAAGTGTAGGAAAAATAGAATACAAACATGCATAAAACCAAGTCAAGAAAATACAAATACAATATGATAACTCTCTAATGCATGCTTGTCGGATTCTACGCATTTCATACTACATAGGCTGGTGCAAGCCCTTATCGTTCTCCACTTTATAGGATTAAATCCCTCGTTATGTTATGCAACTAATCCTACTACGGTGATGGAAACAAGATCCAGAATACTTCGCAAATCGGTATCACATAACCCTCAACGCGCAAGCATCATGTAAGAATAGCTCAAAAATTAGAGAATCACATCCCTGCTGTGTACCCCACCGCCGCCCCTCGACGTGGAAGTACACAGGCACATCTCGTGAATAGACTCGTCGGCCCTCCACAAGAGAATGTACATGTATGTTCCGTGAATAGGCACTGCAGACCCTCGACACGGAACATACTAAATAGTCCTCTCGAGACAGAACACACACTGTCCTAGAATACATCCGTTGGACTGGACCCCAAGAGCATATTCTCACATTTCCCAAGTCTCATAACATCCCCATTAATGCATGTCCTAAAGTTGATTATTATTAAAACACAAATCTCCCCTCTCTAGAGTTAGTGTATCATGCTGGACTTAATTCCACAATAACAACCCCAAGACCCAACTGGTCATAATTCACAAAATCTCATATGCCGGTTCACAGGACTCCCACTCAACTCCTAGAGACTCACAAAACAAATATCAACACCAAAACTTTCAACAAAACTCTTAATTCCATCACAAAAATGTTTATATCAATGAAAACTTCTTAAGTCAAGAAAATCCAAATCCATTTAATGTACTCGTAAATTCAATAAGTGAAATAAAATATCAAATCTATTACATAACTGAAAATCATATTTTGAAGTCGTAGAATATCACAAAACATCAATTTCTTCAACAAAAAAAAACCATATGTATGTCACTTTATAAATCCATAGGAGTATAATTTAAATTCTATTATTATAAAAATATAACTCTCTGTAAAATATTATAATCTGTAGTAAAAACATCCTCTAGAACAGTAGATCAATAGTCCATAATTTCAAAGAAATAATTGTTCAAGAAATCAACAAAAAAAACTCAACAAATCATCAAAACAGCAGGTGACAACCGACTGTCGGAAATAGTTCAAAAAGATAATGATCGACTGCACAAGCACAGAAAATCCAATCTTTCAAATGTCGGTCGACCGCACATCTTAGTTCAAAATGGGACCAGTCGACCGTTAGCTGCTACTCGACTAGTTTCAGAATTGTGCTACTTTTTGACTGATACATGATTATAATTTTTAAAATCTCAAATCTAAAATTCTAAAACCCTGAGATAATCAAATACAACTTATAGAACATATAAAAGTTTATAAAACAAATCAAAACCACATCAAGATCATAAAAGAGTAGTTTTTCACAAAAATTCTTCGAAACAGCAACTTAAGTATATAAAGATGTATATAGTTAAGTTATGTAACGCCCCTGCCCCTAGCTCGGACAATTTATACAATTTAGAAGACAAATTAGATTCTATGTAGTACAACTGCCCACTACAGGCTGCCTCTTAAAAGGTGGTTAACCGAATTGGTGACTCTTGATCATAGGCTATTATATTTATATATTATTTTATTCATTTCAAATTCCGATATGGGACAATATTGCTCAAATCCTTCTCTCTCCTCTCATCTACCGTGAGAAGACAGCATGATGGGCCCCCTTGAATAAGCCACGTCATCCTAGGATGATGTCAGCGAAACCAAGGAACAAGCAGCCGTTGCTTTGCTGTTTCCTTCATCCATGGGACCCCCCACCATGCACTATTCATTTTCTCCATTATTACACAAATGCCATAATTTATCAAACAGCCACATTGCATATATTATATATATATATATATGTATATATATATGTATATATATTATAATTTTTGAAAATTATGGGGTGTTATACAAGTTAAGCATCAGAAAAACATCCGTAAAACATCATATATATGTGGTATGAAGTTCAATTCCATCTCAGCATTAAAACAACTCAAGTCTTAATAAAAAAACTCCACAAAATCATAAAAACCCTACTTTCGGCTGATCATACACAGACCCGAAAGTTAACACCCCTTTTTTACTTCAAGATTCAATCTTTTGATTCAATATTTCCTCATGCAATCCATTAAACACATATGAAACTACACACATCAGTTTACCCATGAATAAAAGCAATCACAACATGTTTTTAATCAAGTTCTTATTCATCAAAAATCCAAACAGAACCTATATGTATACATACACAACAAAGGTCCACTTTTAATCAATTTCATGCAATTCACATCATACAACTCTTTATATATGTTCAAATCAGCAAGTATATAAAAGAAAACATTCTACTCATGATTTCTATTAGGTTCTTTAACAGTCTCAAATTATCAATATAGACTTTTAATCATCAAGAGCATTGTTTTCATGAAAGATTCAATTTTTTAACTCATCCATTCATTCATAGTTCATTATATCAACATACAATCCCTAACATGCTTCCTAATCGACAAATCATCACATACAACATGTATTGAACAATAAGAAAATAAACATATGTCACTCACTTTATTGAAGAATCAACCGAAGATAATAAAGAGAATAAGAAAATCATTCCTTTCGCATGAAAATCAAGATCCTCGCTTCGAAACTCTAAGAAATCAATAATAAAGAAAACCCTTTGTATGGTGCAGCAAAGAGACGGTTGCACTATCTTTTAAATTGGCCGGATTTCAAGTAATTAGGGTTTTCGAAAAGATTTGCAAAATATCCCTTTGAATATATCTTTACATATATAAATCCTTATACTTGAAAATTAGATCAATCAATTAAATTTAGGATTAAAAACAAAGATAATTGATCCAGATCTGGTCGACACTATTGGTAAACCCAGAAAAAGAATTTTGTAAATTTTGCATCTAAGTGGCAATTTTGCAAAAAGACCATTTTTTAAGAAATTTGCGAAATAAACAAAATCTATTAAAATAAAAAGTAAACTCTTTATCTCTGAGTTGGCTAGGAATCATGCTCAGCCCAGAAATCCTAAAAATCTGAAGTTTTCACTCCAAGTGGTAATTTTGCACAAAAGCCCATCTCTTTGTAATATTTGTAAATAGGTCAAATAAATATCAGAAAAATTCAGAAAGTTCACAAATAATACATACTAATAAATAATAGGTTTAACCAAAATATTTTTTGGCTTTGAACTTTTCAATAAAATATTTGCACGTGTAAAAAGATAGATTTCAGAAAATATTTTTTAAATCATCAAAAATCATTTTAATTCATTTATTAATCTTAAAAACAATAATTAAAAATCTAGGGTGTTACAAGATGAGTATGAAGAGGCTGACGATATACACCACACCACTTTAATGAATGGAGGAATGAGGGATAGGGTTGATAGGTTAGGGATCTGGGCGGAGAGGGTTAACAGAGAGGAGCAAAGGAAGAAAAGGTGGGATGGTTATTTAACTCTTAATCCCTTTCAATTAGAAAATTTTCATTATCCCCCTTAGTTAATGTCCTTAATAAATCAATCTGAACTATTTTGTCATCTAAAATACAAAGGGTAATTAGCAATCGGGTTGGGTCAACTTGTGACCTGCCTGCACTCGCCTGTCTTTGACCCAAATCTGTTTGACCCGGTCTGGGTTCAGGTCAACCCTGCTCAAGCAACCGGGTCGGACCGGGTCGAAAAATTAACAGAAAAACCCGCTCGACCAGACAAGTTTAACCCGTAACCCGATGGAAACCCGACCCGCAACCCACCGGGTTGCCAACGGTCGGTTGGCATGACCAGGTCAAACAGGAAGCCCAACCGGGTCCAACGTTGATGCTGCCCATGTTTTTTGTTTGTTTTTTTATTTTTTATTTTTTATTTTACCGGGGAGGGGTTCCAAATAAAACCCCACTAAATTCACTCATTTTCTTCACTAATTCACACTACCCTCTATCTATCAACTCTACTACTATGCTCAATTTGGTTCAACAAAGAAGCAACAAAGAAGTGAAAAAGTTCGACCGTGTCGAATTTGTGTCGAAGCTAATACGTCTACTACCAAGTCTCCATACTACTCAAATCCTTTTTGAAGCGCATTCTCTCTCTACTACATAGTGAACTAGCTCAAACTCTCTCTACTGCATAGTTGATCAAGTGAAGAAGCTCAATTGCTTGAAATCTCGTCGTCCACTCAACTCTCTTTATTATTTTCAACTCTATATTCGTGAAGTACGATGTCAAAATTTCTCAACTCTCTAAACACTTTATTATTGTCAACGCTTTAATTTTTTTTAGTTCACTTGTTTGTTGTTTTTTCTCTACACTTTCAGCTCTCCTATCGTTTTTAGATTTTATTCTCACATACACTGCTACAACCTCAATTCTCTCAACCCTCCTATAATATTGTCTTTTTTTACATACACTACTACTACACTATATTTATCATGTCACGATCACGAGGTAACGGCCTGTAACACCCCGTAATTTTCAAAGAGTATATATATATGTGTGTGTGTGTGTGTGTGTGTGTGTGTGTGTTTTGATAAATGAGTTGGCTGTTTGATTTGGCTGTTTGATATATATGCATGATGGCATTTAGTGTAATAATATTGAAAATGAATAGTAAAATGGGGGGCCCACCGTGTGAAGAGCAGCACTGCAAAGCCTGGCATTTCGGATGCTGGTCTTCTCTCTCTGATGACGTGGCGATGAGCCCACGTGGGAGAGCTCTCGGATGAGAGAGAGAACAGGAGAAGTGTATGGAATTTAGTCCCATATCGGATTTTAACAATAATATAATATTATATACCGAGGAGAATCCGAGAATCTGAGCATAGGACATAAGGAGTGTAAAACATGTAACAAAAATTACAAATGGAAGAAGGGAGAGGGGATAGGTACAATTAGTTGACATATTATAAATGTATAGCCCAAACTAGTACAAGACCAACTATCCCAACAAAAGGTCAACCCTTGGAACGAGCAAGTAGATAGCCATAGCGATGATCCCAAAATCATTCGTCGGAAAATGGCTAAACTAGTTATTAAGGAAGAGTTACATTTTTTCTATTCCGAGAGTATGAATCTAGAGGCCTTTAACCAAAATGCACTAAATCCACATTTTAAAAAATCCTAGAAACATATTTAAGGCTGATTGTTATAAACTTTATTCCAAAATGAGAGACGCTTTAATTGTACTTTTGTATTCTTTAACTTGTAAAGTATCGTTAATGGCCGATGGTTAGATAGGTGGTAACGATATTTCGATGATGGAAATAACTTATCATTGGATCGATAGTGATTGGATCATTCAAAAGAGAATCATATCATTTGCTGCTTTGCCGTATCCCCATAGTGGTACGGTTATCGCAACACATATTTTAGAAGTTTGTGATTTATTTCATATTCGCGATAAAAAAAATTCGATTAGATTTGATGATGTCTCCAACAAGACTAGTGCGGTTACTACATTACAACAACATTTAGCTCCTCCATGCCTTGAAATTTTTCATATTAGATGTGCATGTCATATTTATAACTTATGTGTACAAGATGTATTGAAAGTAGCCGATCTATATGTGAATGCAATTAAAAATTGTGTACATTTTATTGCTTTGAGTGATACTATGCTTCAATAATTCAAAGAATGGTGTAATCTTAAGGGAGTACATTTTAGAAAAATTTCTAGAGATGTTAAACACCGATGAAATTCTACTTTTAACTTATTCAGTGTTGTTATTAAATATAAAGTAGTTATAAATGATTTTTGTATTGCAAAAAATATGAAAGATTTTCAAATGACTCCCACATCTTGTCATTTTACCGAAAATTTATTAAAAATTTTCGAATCTTATAAGACAACTTTGAAATTTTCAAAATTTTATGATTCCACTTCTAGTAGTATCAAAATGTTCAAAATATGATTTTGGATCCTTACATTGGCCATATTATTATTTATGTTTATGCTAAAAATTTAAAATATTTAATCCTCCTTCTATGTTGTATTGTATTGCTACCGTAATGGATCCTCGTATAAAATTAGAGGGTACGAAGAATTTGATTGAAATATTTTTATTTTACTTGGAGAAGACTCTCAATATGATTGTAATGATTATTTAGCTAGATTTGAGTTGACATTGAATAATTTGTATGAATTTTATGATAGAACTTATGCATCTAGTGATACAACACGGTAAACTATTATAACAACTTCTTCTTCTTTTTCTAGAGCTAAGGGTAAGAGTACGTTAGAAGATGTCACTGCAAATTTACTTGCTCGTATTTAATCTTAAAAATCTAGGACTAATGCATCTAATAAATTAAACTGGTATAATTCACAAGATAGTAAGAGTTATAGTGTTGGGATTAAAGTGTTACATTGGTGGAAAGAACTTGAAACTCTGTTTTTAATTCTTTCACATATGACTAGTATCTACTAACCCCTCATGTGTCTACATTTACATCAGAAAGTGTTTTTTTATATCAAGTGGCAGGTTCTTAACCGATTACATGAATCGCTTGACGTCGGATTCATTGGATATGTTCGTGTGTACTGAAGATTGGATGAAAGCTAAAGACAAGACTCAAAGAAAAACAGTGGACACCTCAACAAGTGGAAGCAACTCACCTGAAGATCATGCTGAAACTAGGTAGGAAATTTAGGGGGATGAGATTCTAGGTTTATGTTAAGTAGAGGTGTACGACAATAGTTCAATGCTCTCTCTTCAATCTAACTCTAGGCTATCTCGAACTCTAAATTATCCCCTTAAACATATAATTCAATAAAATTGCATGATTTTTTAGTTTTTATTACATGCATTTGTATGTAATTTGAATGTTGTAAACATTTATTAAGTTGAAATGAATAATATATACAATTTTGTTTCACTCTTATACATATTCTACATTTATCTCTTCTTTCTTTTTAGAAAAACAAAAAAACAAAAAAAAACAAAAAAAATTAAAAAACCCGGGCCAACCTGGACCGACCCGGGTCAGTTTAGACCCATACGGGTTCGTGGGTCTGTTCGGGTTGAGTTTTTGAAACTCAAACCTGGCCCAGACCGGCCTGGGTTTTGACCTAACCCCGCCCGGGTTCGCCTCTTACGAGCAAACCCGCTAGATTGGAGCCCGACCCGCCCGACCTGAATGCCAACCCTAAAAATACACCATTTCTTTTTCTTGTTCTTTATGTTTTTAGGGATGTACATAAATACCTAGCTTTTATGTGAGAATATATATATATATATATATATATATATATATATATATATATACTAGTAATCTGCACATGCGATGTAGTCTGGCCTCGAACCTTAGACCTCCATCTACCCATCTTAAACTCTTACCATACTCTTTACAAATTACGTACCCTTAGTGTCACCAATTTTTATTTTATGGGAGTGACACTTTTGTAAATAATTATGTCGTAAATAAATATGAACTTTAAGGATATTATGATACTCACAACATTTGAGTAAATTGTTGGTTAATACAGTCCCCGCTTAAATAAGTGGTTAAGATTAGATGATTATTTGTCTACAAATTACAAATCCCAACTCACTATTATAGTTTTAGAGATTAGAGATTAGAGATTAGAGATATATATAAACACTAAAAAAAAAAGTTTTAAACAGATAGTTCCAAATCTCAACTCCCATAGATTAATCCAAACCCTATCTCATTTTCAACAAAAAAAAATCCCCTCCCTTTCTTTTCCCTCTCCAGGTTATATAAACATAGAGATTAATTTCACTCACTCTCCAGCAAACTGCACTGAACCAATGGCTTCCTCCTCCTTCCTCCTCTTCTCTCTCCCCTTCACCCTCCTCCTCACCCTCACCTCATCCCGAGTAGCCGCAAAAAAACCACAATACCCTCTCCCTTACAACTTCACTCATGTCTGTGATGAGGTCCGATACGCCAAACTTGGCCTCCAAATGTCTGACTTTCCCTTCTGCAACAAGTCCGTTCCATTCCGTCCACGCGCTAAAAACCTCGTGGGCATGATGACCCTTGCCGAGAAGGCAATGCAGTTAGGCAACTCCGAGGTCAAGAATGTAGGCTATTGGGCCGCTGTTGCATTGGGAGTCGAAAGGCTAGGACTCCCGGCCTATAACTGGTGGTCTGAGGCCCTGCATGGAGTTTCTGACGTTGGAGCTGGGTCGTCTTTTGATGGGCCTTTTATCAAGGGCGCCACCAGCTTCCCGCCTCCTATCAGCTTGGCGGCCACCTTCAACCAGTCGTTGTGGAAGGAGATTGGCCAGGTCAGTTGTTATTTAGATGCTTTGATGGATCGCTTTGGCCAAAAAAATATGTTTAGTTGCAAATTTTATTAATAAGTAAAAGTACTTTTTTTTTAATTAAAAAGATATCTACGTCTCGCTTCATTAAAGAGAAATTAACAAAACAGTACTAGAGATACATATTCGGCCCGAAGGCGATCATCATCAAAGTTCACCTAACTATGAAACTACAATCTGAAAAGTACTTTTTTAAAAAGCTAAAAGCATCACCTTAGCTGCTTTGAGAAGAAAAAAAAACTAAAAAAAAACTATTTTGGCAAAATACTTTGGGATACACGCACTTAATTTGAGTCTAAAAGTGCTTTTACAACTAAAAAACGCTTTCCAAAAGCAATGTCAAATGGAGGCAGATATGTATGTGTGAAGTAAACAATGTTCGATGCTATTTTAATATAAATAACATGTCCAAAGTACGTCGAAATCTTATAATACACATATGTCCCTTTTTTTCTTTTCCTAGGCTGTTTCGACAGAAGCCAGGGCAATGCACAACCTCGGTACTGCAGGTCTGACATTCTGGAGTCCAAACATCAACTTAGTCAGAGACCCGAGGTGGGGGCGAGCCCTCGAGACTCCTGGCGAAGACCCCACTGTCATTGGCCTCTACGCTGTCAACTATGTTCGCGGCCTCCAGGATGTCGAGGGGCACAAAATTGTCGACGATCCTGATGCCAGACCTCTCAAGGTTTCTGCGTGTTGCAAGCACTTGGCTGCCTATGATGTCGATCATTGGACCACAAGCGATGGCTTGCGTGCTGATCGCTTCCACTTTGATGCCAATGTATGTATTCTTCCCGTTTCTTTTTTTTTTTAGGGCAAAAGCCAAAGTACCCCCCAACGTTTGGCCCGAGTACAAAATGCCCATACAACGTTTGAAAAAATACAATAAACCCACTCTTCCGTTAACTTAACCCTTTCCGTTAAGTTATAATTATTAAATTACTTTTTTACCCTTACTCTCTCATATTCAATTTCTTTCTTACCTTGGCTTTTGCCCTTTTAAATATAACAAACTGACTTATACGTCCAGAGCTTTACATAGCAAAGAAGAAATTATCCCAAAACCTATAATAACTAAAACATGGATCAATATTTATTTTAAACTATTGCTAGTTTCTTTTTACACATGTTATGGGGATCAAGTGAGAACACATTTAACTAGCTAACAATGAGTATAATGAAGCATCATAATTCATTTACTCCCACGGTCTAAGTGCAACATGGAAGCTTGGAGTCATTCATCAGTTCAAGTTTGGTTTTCTAATTTTGAGGAGTTTCTTAAATTTGAGTTGGATAGTATAGGCCCCATTTTGATGGATAAAGGCTTGGGAAATTATGATTACTTGCTTGAGAGTGAAATTACCAAACTCTTTCCCCTTGGCCCCTAAGGAGGTACCTTTGCTCAGTGATTACACACTGAATAAGCAAAGTTATTAATCACAAGGAAATTTTTTTTTACCGCTGCTAAGGATGATAGAAAGAACAAAAAAAAAGATTGCATTACAGTTATTGACATATCTAACGATGTTCAATCCAACCGAATAAAAAAAAGTGCTACCTGTGCAATCTCACCTTATGATCCAGTGGTGTTTCTCTATACAATACCATGTTTCTTGAATGTGGAATCTCACCTAAATTGTTCTCAGGAGCTACAATGGCTCGCTGTAGGTGAGACATGTTGCAAAAAGTACTTAAAAAAGGAATGAAGAAAGGTAAGAAAGAGATTGAATATGAAAGAGTAAGGGTAAAAAAGTAATTTAATAATTATAACTTAACGGAAAGGGTTAAGTTAACGGAAGAGTGGGTTTATTGTATTTTTTCAAACGTTGTATGGGCATTTTGTACTCGGGCCAAACGTTGGGGGGGTACTTTGGCTTTTGCCCTTTTTTTTATCATAAAAGGTTGGTCTTGCCCCCCGTGTTTCATTAAAAAATTTAACAAAACGTACAACAAAAAATAAGGCTTATGAAGTTCAGATCCCAATATGCTGAGTTCTGGAATTCATACACCCCAACCGACAAACAAAAATACAACGAAATCTAATCGTACTGATCGACTGACCTCGTCCAAGTCAATTTCTCGTACCTTTCAGTATATGAATTAGTAAAAATTCGTCAAATATGCTATAAATTTGTCGCGATTTGTGATATTGGTGTAGGTGACGGAAAGAGATATGGTCGAGTCGTTTTTGAAACCCTTTGAGATGTGCGTAAAGGATGGAGATGTTAGTAGCGTGATGTGCTCATATAATAACATCAATGGCATCCCTGCTTGTTCCGATGCAAAGCTTATGAGAGAAACAATTCGAGGGGAATGGAAACTTCATGGGTACAAAAAAAAGATTTCTAACTGATTTTTTGTTCTTGTTATCTGGTAACTAACGCTGTTTTCTTTGACAGTTACATTGTCTCTGATTGCGACTCGATTAAAACAATGGTTGAGGAACAACGATTTCTAGATGACTCGAGCTTTGAGGCTACTGCTCAAGCCATGCGTGGAGGTAGATAAATAAAAACGGCAAAACTCTAATTTCCATGCATGTCATCGATTCTCAGTGAGTTTTGATTCGATTGCATACTATATATAGGTCTTGACTTGGATTGCGGTGAATACTACCCTAAATTCCTTGAAGAAACAGTGAAGAGAGGATACCTCAAAGAGAGCGATGTTGATGAGGCTCTGATCAACAACTACATTGTTCTTCTAAGGCTCGGTTGGTTTGACGGAAACCCTCAATACCAATTTCTCAACGCTTCTCATGTCTGTTCAGTAGAAAACCTCAAGCTAGCAGCAAGTTCAGCGAGGCAAGGAATGGTTTTGCTCAAGAACAAGAACGACGTCTTGCCTTTAAGCCCTGATAAGTTCAAGAACATTGTCGTTACAGGCCCTCATGCCAATGCTAGTGATGTAATGATCGGAAATTATCAAGGTAATCGAATGTTGTGATCTCTTTAAGTTATAAATTTATAGAAGATTCTGCCTAATTTGGCCCGTGTTGGGACGTATGAATTCCAGAACCCGGCCTGTTGGAATCTGAACTTCATAAATCTTATTTTTGATTGTTTGTTTTGTTAAATTTTTTAATGAAACACGGGGGTAATTGCCAACCTTTTACGAATAAAAAAAAATTAAAAAATGGCCCGTGTTAGAAATGCGATCGACTAGAATAGTGTCGAAGACTAACTTCCGTGCATAGGTATACCATGCAGATTCGTGCCACCAATCGAAGGATTGAAGAAGTACGCAGAGGTTGATCACAGAGTAGGCTGTTTAGACACCAGCTGCCACAATGAGACGTACATTTTCCATGCTCAGATGGCCGCGAGCAAGACTGATGCCACCATTATTGTTGCTGGGTTGAGCCTCGACTATGAGAGGGAAGATTGGGACCGAACCAACTTTGATCTCCCCGGGTATCAGAACCAACTCATCAAAAGAGTCTCCAACATTGCCAAGGGCCCTGTTGTTCTAGTCATCCTCTCGTCTGGAACCGTCAACATCAGTTCGTTCGTTCATTCGGATGATGTCGACGCCATAATTTGGGCAGGTTATCCCGGACAAGAAGGGGGTCAAGCTATCGCTGATGTTGTCTACGGAAAATATAATCCAGGTATGTACCAAGAAAACGTATTACAGGTTGCAGACTTGTACCTCCATTATTTGATATATATATCTTTTATCTTTCAGGTGGTAGACTACCCGTGACATGGTACCCTCCGGAATACCTATCGCAGCTTCCAATGACATCGATGCAGTTCCGTCCTGGCGATGACCTTGCTTATCCCGGAAGGACATACAGGTTCTACGACGGGCCAACCCTTTTCCCCTTTGGATTTGGTTTGAGTTACACGAGCTTCACCTACGAAGTTGTGTCATCCCAGACAATGCTGACCAAGAAGATTAATCGTGGCAAGCAATGCTACAACTCAATCCGCTACTACGACAGTTTCATCTCCTACATTCCTGGTTGCCGCTCTGCGCTGATCTCAAATCTTGATTGCAAAAACGACATCACAGTCGAGGTTTTGGTGAAGAATGTGGGGAATGTGGATGGAAGCGATATCGTAATGCTCTACTCCAAGCACCCGAGGGGGCTAGTAGGTGCACCGATCAAGCGTTTGGAAGCGTTTGAGAGGGTGTTCTTGAACGCCGGAGAGAGCAAGACTGTTAAGTTTGAGCTTGATTCGTGCAAGAGTATGGCATTCGTCACGGAGTCTGCATACCAAGTGCTACCAAGTGGCGAGCATACGTTTGTCGTCGGGAATGAGAAGGATGAACATTGGAATGACAAGGTGGCTTTCTCATTCTTTGTCCAGTTGAGGGAAGAGTACTAGGGTTTAGGGATTTTTTCTTATTCTTCACATTCTATCAAATAGTTTGTTTGTTGTTGTTGTTGAAGATTTCAGTAGTGTTCAATGCTTTGTTGAATACCTATGAGTAGTAACTTTATAAGTTTGATATATATATTGATTTTTGTTTTATTTTTATTTTTCTTCATTTTTTTGTGTTACAGATCTTTTGTGATGTGATTAATGTGGTTTCTAGAATTTAAAAAATCATTATTGCATGTTGGATTTCAGAGCAAAAGATGGTACATTCCATATTGTCCAAAACTAAAAACAAAAATCAATTAGATCAAATCCAAAACTAGTACACTTGACTATTATCCACTAAGATTGTGTAGGATACTTTGGATCCGGGTCGGTTATCGGGTACCATACCCGGTTCAAATGCTACTCCTACTTGGAGGGATAAACTGTAACACCTGTAAAAAAAAGATACAGAATATTGAGAATAATGACATAGCTTATCCAAAATAGAACCTAGCTAAGGTCTTATACATATATAATTCTATAACAATATGTTAATTTGATTATATCAAGTCATTGATTTTTGCTAGTACAGATAGGACTGAAACTGATCATGAAATATACAGATCCAATCCTGAAACTCTTCCCCTATATAACACCCAGGACTCACTCTCTCTCTCCCTCTCTTCGTATTATTATTACTAGTATTCTTCACGTGCGATGCACATTTTGATAAGAGTTGGAGAATTGTAATGTGCGATTTACGTATTACGAAATAGTTTTGGAGTTGGACATGCGTTGCACATAATTGGTAAAAACATTTTGAAGGAAAAGCTACAATTTATACGTGCAATCCACGTGTTTATAAGTAGAATTTGAGTTGTACGTACAACACATGTGTATGTTTAGTGTTAAAAAAATATTGTAAAATTGTTTTGCACGATGCGTTGCATGTTTTAAATAGGTGAATTTTTTTTATTTGTTTGTTTTTGATGTAATTAATGGGAGAGTTGGAGTTGCACGTGCAGCACTCGAGTTTGTATGTTGACAACATTACAACTCCAATACACCCATTATAATATTAGAGATAATATTAGAGATTAGAGATATATATAAACTAATAATTTACACGTGCGATGTACATCTTAATAAATTTTTTGAAAAATAACTACTCTTAGGTAGTGAGAACTCGAACCTGAAACCTTCTTCATATTAGTTATGTTCGTGCGTCACACGCGTTGATAGATTGACCAATGACACTAAGGCCTTCTCATATTATAATATCAGACATTAGAGATTAGTGGAATGCGATTGGAACGATTGGGGATCCCGCCTTATAACTAGTGGTCGGAGGCCCTGGAACGATTGAGAAATATAGAAGAGCGAAGAGAAATAAAGAGAGAAGAACAGAATTTGTATAAGGTGCAACAGTGAAGAAAAGGAAATGTAAGTAGTCTTCTTGTTGTTATAAGAAATATAATACAAGTTCCAAATTTCAATTTGCTCGCCATTGAGCCCATCAAAGTCTCTACTCTCTTCCAGCATACCCAAGAAGGGATAGGGCCTAAGAGACACGTGACAAGGACCCATTGGTCGCTGCAAGACTACGCCGCCTACGACCTCGATGAGTGGAAGACCTTCAGCAGCATGCCCGTCGACCGCTTCCACTACAACGCCAGTGTAAGCTACTCAAACTCTTTGCACGTGCATTTCATGTATTAAATCGATTGGATCTGTGTCCTGGGTGATGGAGAGAGACATGATATGGAGTCATTCGAGATGCACATCAAGGAGGGCGATGTTAGCAGCGTGATGTGAACGTACAACAAGATACATGGCATTCTGACGTGCGCAGATGCAAAGCTTTTGAAGGGAACCATCAGAGATGAATGGAACTTCAATGGGTAATTACACTGATTACAAAATTCAATTTAAATTACATAATTCATTTTGCAGTAATAAGCTAATAAATTTTCAATATTCTTGATATAATTTCATGTAGTTTACATTGTATCGGACTGACTGCGACTCAATTCAGACTTAGGTCGAGCAACAAAATTTCCTGGATGACACCAAGGTGGAGGGTGCTGCTCAAGCTCTGTGTGCTGGCCGGTGTTTTTTTTTTCTATCATCAAATTAACCACAAATGCATCAATACAATGTACATTGATTAAAAAAATGGGATTTATCCGAGACACTTTCTGGAAGAGGCAGTGACTGAAAGGCTGGTAAAAGAGAGCGAGCGCCGTGGATAATGCCACATGCGCTCGTGCACAACTACATGGTGATGCTGAGGCTGGGGTGGTTCGACGGAAATGCATTGTACAAGTTCCTCACCGCAGCACTCTGAGCTGGCAGCCAGCGTGGCCAGGCAGGGGATTGTGCTTCTCAAGAACAACAATGGTGCTCTGCCTCTGAATAACCAGTAGAACAGGAAGATTGCAGTTGTGGGGCCACCTGATCGGGAACTATGCAGGTAGGTAGATAGCACATGAAAAGATTGTACATGGACACCACATCTATACTATTAGATAGATCTGTAAGCACTTTCAGGATAATTGAACACACTATACCGATCCAGCAAAAGTAATTCAGAAGTAGAAATTGTTGTTGGAAGAGAGTATGAATTTTGTTGGGTTAAATGATAAACAAATTGAAAATTGAAAACTTGTATTATATTTTATTATAACAACAAGAAGACTCTTAACTCTTTCTTACAACTGGTGTTACTACACCTTACAAATATACACTCTCTTCTTCTTCTTTTCTGCTTGTTTCTTGTTCTTGTCTTGCTTTTTATATTTTCTTCTTCCTAAACCTCCTATTTATAGGAACGAGAGAAAAGTAACTGACAAACTTTTCAATCTCCTTCCTGTCACATTTTTCCAAAGGCACCAAACCCTGCCACATTGTTTTCAAACAATGTTTGGTGGGTGGGGCCCACCTCACCAAACATGTTTGACAACCATCAATTGTTAGATCAAGATGAGTAATTAGGGTTAGGTTTATATCTCACAGCCGCTTAAGATATTATATCCTGCTTATCAGTAATTGGAATATCACAAGGCATTTACCTCTAGATCAACATTTAAATGAGATGAACTGGATTTAGGGTACTGGGCTTTATGCCCACTCAACCCGGTCCAACAGTTAAACAGATAACACGTGCAAAGCACGTGTTGCTCCATAGAACATTATATACAATAATATTCTATTATATTGAGAATATACCTACATATCCAACAGAAATTGCATGCATTACACATGCCTACACATGCCAAAACGAATTTATATGGTGTTACATAACTATACAAACACTCAATTTCGAATTATAATAGTAGCTAGATTGGCAAATGAAATTAACATTGGTCATTATATATGAGATCAAGCCTCCGTACTAGCAGGTATTCCGTTTCCTACCCGTTTTTAGTGGATGTCATTAAGTCCCTCGTCTGTGTCTGTACACAATGGTGATGAGTCTCGCGTATGTACTGCAAATCAGTCGAAAAGAAAAGCATGTATAATCCACCTTGAATCAAATCCAAATATAAGATACAAATGTTTCTAAGTTGCAAATTTCCAATTAATATCCATCTTCAAATTTTCATTTCTAGGTGTGCCATGTCACTACGTTACCCCTGTGGATGGCTTAAGTATGCTGAAGTGCACCACACAATTGGGTGCATGGTTGTCCATTGCCATCGTGAGGACTACATCTTGCATGCCCAGATAGATGCCACCATCATTGTTGCCGGCCTCAACCTTGATTATGAGAGGGGAGGAGTCGGACCGGACTGATTTTGACCTTCCTGGATACCAACACCAACTGATAAAGAGGGTCTGTAATATCTCTAGAGGCCTGGTGGTGCTAGTTGTTTTCTCATCAGGGAGCGTAAACATTGAGCAGTTTGTCCAGTCAGGGGATGTGCATGCCATCGTGTGGGCTGGGTACCCTGGACAGGAGGGAGGGCAGGGCATTGCTGACGTTGTCTTCGGAGCTTATAACCCATGTTCCACTACTCTTGTTTGTTAGATTCCTGGCTTGTGCATCGTGACTATCCAACTGATTTATAAATTGAAAAACACATTACTATTCTATTTAGAAGTTGTATCAGCATATGTTTGACACTATGATGATGCATCGTATTCCAAAACAGCAGTAATTTATATATCAGAATGCATTGTTTACTGTCTTCATGTGTCTTTCTTCATCTTAATTGATTCAATATACGGAGACTCAATCTTAACTATGATGCCAAACCTATACATACTTATGTATGGAAACATGTAGTGCAAGTACTTACTAGTTGTCCACATTCCCCCATCATAGTCTTTCCGTTCATATACCCTACAAATCCGTACATGTCATCTAAAATCAACTATTAGGGATTTCCCACCGGAAACCCCTTGCCAGAATCTTGTTGAGTTATTCGATGCAATCAACACAAACTACCAAGTACACATGAGATCATACCAAACACACCAAAACACACAAATTTGTCCCGGTTGGGGCTTTCGCCTTAATCCGGAGGAGAAGAAACCCAAGATGTTATTCAACTAGAGAAGATACAAGAATATTACAATTCTCACCACGACCCTCTTTCAAGCCTCACCAGCAAGTACCAGTTGTTTACAATTAGAGAAACTCTCAAGCTTCGTCTTCAATGAAGTACTCTCTCTTGGCTCTCAATGGAGGCCAATAACAATAATATATAGAGATCTAGAGAAAACCTAGTTTGATATCTTGATACAGTAACCATTGGATATTCCTGAAGAGACAACCCTACGATAGAAACCGTCAGATCTAACTTGAAGAGCAAGTTGGGCTTCTCACGAATCACCAAGATCCGATCCAGTAAATCCATCAGCGCCGCGACCGGTCGACCGCACCCCCAAGGTCAGTCGACCGTCCCCCTCTCGGGACTTCTGCACCCTATGACCGGTCGACCGCACACTATGACCTGTCGACCGCCACTTTTGCAAATACAGCAGCTGACTGTTTCCATGCCTCTACTCCGTCTCCGATCTTCTCGATTCCTCCATCGTCTCATCGTCTTCTTTATCCAATCTAGTATGCAAGACATAAATCCAACAATCTCCACCTTGGATTGCATACTCATGAATCCACATCTGTGTGATTTGAAACCCTCTAGACTCTTTTTCCTTCTCTTCTTGCAAACAACTCATTTCAATGGCTTCCTCTGCTAGTTGAATATATCTCCACCTATTTTTCTCCCGCTGTATCACCCTTCAAGGGCACACCCCAGTAGATGTAATCATGGAGGTGCCACCCTCCACACGAACTCCACCTACCTCAAGGCTCTCTCCACCTTCCGACGATATTCGAACGTCGCAGTCTCGCTCGGATGATTCTAGTGACGACATACTAGATAGTGCTTTAGGAACAATGGACTTCAAACCACTTGGCCAAGGTTTCCTATTTCCACAAAGCTGGTAGAGGTTGTGCTGAATCCGCCCAATCCCCCTCTTACCCTTCATCACCATGCGATAACTTTTCCAAATTGAACGAACTCCACCTGGATCTGTGTACCTGTAGTCCTGAACATCTAGAGTTCTCATGGAAATAAGGCTCTGCTTCATGAAAGGAATATGCATGCCCTCCTCTAGTGTGTGTCCCCTTCCGCCTGTCATCTTCGACTCATTTGTTTTCTTACATCTTACTTTACAAGTCTTGTCAATCTTCGTTCTCACACAACGACATGATGCAAACTTGTAAGTAGAAACCATTACTTCACAAATCTTATCAAAGTTCGTTCCCACACAACGATATGATGCAAATTTGCAAGTAGAAACCATCTCCATCTCGGAGCAAACTTGAGAAGAACTAACCGACTCAAAAGAACAACCAGAAATCACATCTAAAGAACTTGAAACAAAAGCACTGTTTAAGCCTTCACCTGATTCAGCGGCACTGAATTTGATGCCCCTCTGACTCAATCGCTTGCAACAGTCTCTCATGTAATGCTCAATTCCTTTGCACTGGTGACCACAAACCTTACCCCGACATACACTTTTCCTTCCAATTAGAGTACAATCCACCTTCAAGCAACTCACAGAAGTTGACGCCGATTTCTTACTCTCCTTCCTAAGTGCATCCTCCTCCAACCCCTTGATCATACCTGCTATGAAAAACTTCTCCTTAGTAGATTTCTCGCCTAGTACGGTTATCATGTTGGATGGATTTGATGGTGAATATATTGAGTTGGAAACCCTTAGATCATCTGCGTTGAACGCCCTCAGTTCAGATAACTCCATACTGAACTCCACTTCATGATCTAGAAGAGCGGTACTTTACTTCATTGAGAAACCCCACAACTTTCTTCGCTGGTGCATCCGAACTTGTGACGACGATCCCGAGTAGTCAGTTCTGAATCTTGCCCAAAGACTCGCCGTACTTCTCCTATACCTGACTTCGTTCATCAATGACAACCGGTAAACCCAAGGCTTCTGAACACATCTTCTGCCACTTCTCCTGCTTTGTGCCGATTGGTCTCCCTTTTATCTCCTTCTAGGACTAAATCCAAGTCCTGTTGAACCGATGCTTCATGCATGTCCACCTTCAAGAGATTAAAGTAGATCTTGCCTTTGAACCGCTTGATCTTCGTGATTTGATCTGCCATCATCTCCAAGGAACTCGAACAAACCCTTGAACCGGAAGCTATAATACCAATTGTTAGGGATTTTCCACCCAGTGGCGGAGCCAGACGAATCAAAATGGGGGTCCCAAATTTTTTTTTCTCCCGGCATCGACATAATTGAGCCTTTAATAAGAGGTGGATTAGACTTGGGGGTCCCAAATTTTTTTTAACTGGGGGGGTCAAATAAAAATTTTGGTCTATATTAGGGGGTTTTACAAAATTTTTGGGGTCCCAAATGTCCCCCCTCCTCTCTTCCTCCCTCTGCCACTGTTTCCACCGGAAACCCCTTGCCATGATCTTGTTGAGTTATTCGATGCAATCAATACAAACTACCAAGCACACATGAGATCATACCAAACACGCCAAAAATACACAAATTTGTCCCGGTTGGGGCTTTTGCCTTAATCCGGGGGAAAAGAAACCCAAGATGTTATTCAACTAGAGAAGATACAAGAATATTACAATTCTCACCACGACCCTCTTTCAAGCCTCACCAGCAAGTACTAGTTGTTTACAATTAGATAAACTCTCAAGCTTCGCCTTCAATGAAGTACTCTTTCTCTTGGCTCTCAATGGAGGCCAATAACAATAATATATAGAGATCTAGAGAAAACCTAGTTTGATATCTTGATACAGTAACCATTGGATATTCCTAAAGAGACAACCTTACGATAGGAACCGTCAGATCTAACTTGAAGAGCAAGTTGGGCTTCTCACGAATCACCAAGATCCGACCCAATAAATCCATCAGCACCGCGACCGGTCGACCGCACCCCCAAGGTCGGTCGACCGTCCCCCTCTCGGGACTTCTGCACCCAATGACCGGTCGACCGCGCACTATGACCGGTCGACCGCACACTATGACCGGTCAACCGCCACTTCTGCAAATACAGCAGCTGACTGTTTCCTTGCCTCCACTCCGTCTCTGATCTTCTCGATTCCTCCATCATCTCATCATCTTCTTTATCCAATCTAGGATGCAAGACATAAACCCAACATCAACTACACTACGACACCTGCATCCTAAATACGCATCAGAAGTGTCCACTCATTATAACCTTTTTTTCAAGTTAATAATCAAAGCAAAAATATTGTAATGCACACATGTCAGCAATTTGAAATCTAATATATCATGATATTAATATTAGAGAGATTAACTAATTATTTTTGCTCATTTTCATGTGGAAGGCTTCCGGTGACTTGGTACCCTCAGGAATACATATGGCAAATTCCAATGATATCGATGCAGTTTCGCCCATACGATGACCTCGGTTACCCCAATAAGACCTACCACTTCTACAACGGGATGACCCTCTTCCCCTTCGGCTTTGGTCTTCGCTACACAACCTTCGAATCCAACCGTTTTCAACCAAACCTCCACCACACAAAATAGCGCCTTACAAAAACAATGCTACAATGCCCAGCTCTATGACAAATCAGACATGCCCCACGTCCCCTCCTTGTATTGAGTGAATATGTACTCATTGTAATCCTCTCTAGTTGAATATTATATCTCCCTATATATTCCTTCGGATTAAGCGAAAGCTAACCAATATAAATCCTCGTGTGTTTGTGTCGGATTGATGGATCTATTTATTTGGTTGTTCGATTAATTCGTCTTATCTACCTCGCTATTCTCATTGCTCTAATTAGTTTTGCTCTGCCACCGGTGTTTGACAAAATTCTCCATCAAGAGTTGTGGTAAATTCCTCTCCCTATCACAACACACCAACAAAGTGGTATCAGAGCTTTAAATTGCTTAGTCCATTGGTGAAGATGATAGGTCACGGTCTTTTAAAGATCAAGCAGTTCGATGAAAATATCAACTTCAATTTTTGGAAGGTAGACATGTATGATGTCCTAATTTAAGAACGTCAACAGTTAGCCGTTAAGAAGAAGGAAAAACTATCTGATAGGAAGGAGGATGTTTGGGATGATATTTGTGAAAGAGCTGTAAGTCTAATCTGACTATAATTGGCGGACGAAGTCAAGTGCAAGTTTCTTGAAGAAACTAAAGCGGCGAGTTTGTGGGAAATACTCATCACTGACTACTCTGGTTCGTCGTTTCCAGATCAGATGCATTGAAAGAGGAAGTTATTCCGTTTATCAATGAAGAAAGTACCGATCTTCAAGATCACATCACAGAGTTCAACAAGGTGTTATCTGAACTAAAGGCGATAAATGCGGATGTGAGTGAAGAAAATAAAGATTTCAACTTGATAAATTTACTGCCGGATTCGTATGAGCATTTGATAACTACCATACTACACAGTAAATCTACCAAGGAGAGTATTACGGTGAATGGTGTAATCAAAGCCTTGAAGGGAAATCAACTTAGGAAGGAGACTCAAAAATCATCGTGTACTCCCACAAGTTGTCCAGGAGTGGAAGGTCCTTCAATTGGAAGTCAAAATGCATTGCAAAAGAATTCGATCTGTTGCTGATATTGTAAGAGGTGGGGACATATCAAGAAAGACTGTTGAAAATTGCAGAAGCAGAATAGCGCCAAGGATGGCAATTCTACCACAAAAGTGGTTTACCCTTCTGAATCAGGTGATTTGTGTCTTCTTGTTTCAAATTTTTTAGAAGTTGATTCTGGTTGGTTTCTCGACTCAGGAAATTCTACTCATATTTGCTCCAAGATGGAGTTATTTTCTACTTGTAAGTCTACTACAGGGCGTTGTGTGAGAACTGAAACTAAAGAGATTTGTGAAGTATTAGGTGAGGGGACAGTTGAGTTGGAGATGCCATGTGGGAAGAAGTACACTCTAAGGGAAGTCTTGCATATTTCTCTGCTGAAACGGAATCTGGTTTTCTTGGGAACTCTTGAAGCACGCAGTTGTGGGTACACAGCTCGAGGTATACCCACAGCTCGAGGTGGAGTTCTGTCTGTTTTTCATGGTCATCGTAAGGTAATTAGAGTATAAGAGTTGTTGGATCAAGCCAACGCAATCTCTACAAGCTTTGGGGGATCCAAAATACCTTCGCAGTTGTTGTTTCTTTTCCCTATATCCCGTAAGTTCATCTAGTCTGCCGCAACTAGCATCATCAACGCAAGACCACGATATTCGAATATCGTCGAGAGGTGGAGAGTGCCTCAGGGTAGGTGGAGTTCATGTGGAGGTTGGCAACTCCGTGTTAGCGCCTACAGAGGTGTGCCCTTGAGAGGGTATACTGATCAATGAAATTGGGTAGAAGATTTGTTCAACTAGCTAAAGAAACTATTGTTCCAAGTATGTTCGCAAGTGGAGTTTAGTAGAGTTTAGAGATGATGAATCACATCATGTTGATAGCACTTGTATGTAATCCAAGGCAGAGGTTGTTAGAATTATGTATTGTATACTCGTTGTTCAATTGTGGAGAGAAACTTTGGCAGCTAGAGGCTTTAGAATAAGCAGAACTAAAACAGAGTATATAGAGTATAATTTTAGTGATATTCGGAACACCACTGAGGAAGTAGTGAAGTTTGATGGTCAAGAGATACCTAAGAGATACTGTTACCGATATTTAGGCTCAATTATACAAAGAGATGGGGAGATTTGTGAAGATGTTATACATAAGATCCAATCAGGGTGGCTTAAGTGGAGAAGTGTCAGTGGTGTTTTGTATGACAAACGTATATTGTTGAAGTTGAAAGAAAAATTTTATGGGACAGTTGTTAGACAATCAATAATGTATGGAGTAGAGTGTTGGGCAACAAAGAAACATGTCCAAAAAATAAGTGTAGCAGAGATGATGATGCTAAAATGGATGTATGGTAAAACCAGGAAAGATAAAATTAGAAACGAGCATATACGATACATGCTAAAGGTAGCCTCTATCCAAGATAAGTTAAGAGAAAATCGTCTCAGGTAGTTTGGACATGTCACACGTAGACCTAGTAGTACCCTTGATAGAAAGTGATTTGATAAGTATCGAGGGTAGAGTTAGAGGTAGGGGAAGACCTAAACTTACTTGGGTGAAAATGGTGAGAAAAGACAATGATAGCTTGTGGCCTTACAGAAGATAATGTGCTAAACCGAGCAAAATGAAAAACCAGGATTCATAAAGCCGACTCCAACTAGTTGGGGAAAAGGCTTTGTTGTTGTTGCATACTCGTTGTTCAATTAGAAAAAGAGACAATAAAGCAAGGAGGTCGAAGCGTCGAAGAGAGACGAGGATGGAAACAGAGCAGCAAGCAGCAACATTGGCATGTACAGTCGACTGTACACCCTCGGGTCTTGACCTGATGAGTTCCGGTGGAGCGCACTTTGGTGCAGTCGACCACCTGCGGCGGTTATATTGTTTTGGGCCTTTATATTGGTGATATTCTCTGCCAAATCTTCAACTGAAAGTCAGATCGTACGGCTCATATTCAATGACTTTTTCTACATGACATATCTGACAACTGAGATATCAAGACTAACCTATGGTTGTCTCTATTCTTCTTCTATTTATTGTAACGGCCTTCAATATGAGAGGTCAAGTACTTCATTGATATTTTCTCCATTGCAAAGAGAGGCTTAAGAGATAGTTATTGGTGAATGAGTTTAATTTCTTGTATTAAGTGAATATTTAACTCTTTGTAATCTTCTCTAGTTGAATATTATATCTCCCTATATTTTCCTCCGGATTAAGCGAAAGCTAACCGGGATAAATTCTCGTGTGTTTGTGTTGAATTGGTGGATCTATTTGTTTGGTTGTTAGATTGATTCGTCTCATCTACCTCGCCATTCTCATTACTCTATTAGTTCCACGCTGTGCCACCAATGTTTGACGAAATTTCCCAACGAGAGTTGTGGTGAGATTCCTCTCCATATCACAACACCCCTACAGGTTTGAGTTCAACTCATGTGAGAGGCTGGCATTTGTTACGGACACCGCATATGATGTGCTACCACAGGGGGAGTACACGTTGTTTGTTGGAGTGCTGATAAGGTGAAAATGCCATTTTATGTTCACTTGAACAAGGTGGATTTGTTAGGAAATTCAATTCAACAGGATTAGGGTTGAAGTGTATACTCAAATAATGGAGTTCTTGCATAGATAGGTTCAGGGTATAGTTGAGTTTTTTAGGATGCAGTTGTTCATGGATGGAATCGTTTCTTTGTTATTGTAGTTCTCAATTATAAATTATGATTCATATTTATATAATTTAAGGTTCGGTTGTTCATGGATGAATTGACTTCATCAAGTTATTCATTGATTGAATTCCATGTGTTCCACTCTATCTGTAGGATATAGTAGAAACAAGCGAGCATTCACTGGATATTGACCTATTTCCGGTCTTAGAAAACCACAAGCATAGCAAGTGAAAATGAATTCAGGTCTTAGAAAAGCATGGACTTAGTCAAAATATCATCTGAATAAATTTTGTATCAAATATAGATTATTTGATGCAATAAATCAAAAATCACCTGTTTTCTTCGGGGAGTATTGAAAGGAATTTGCCAGAATATGCACTTCTCCAACCCTCGAAGTAAAGCAACCTAGCAACCTGAACATGAACAAGACAAGTATGTCAACAAATAAAATCTAAAAGACATCAATGAGAAGTCTGGAAAACTCTTGTTCCATGATCTCGACATGCTTCTGGACTAGGGTTTCAAAGGGAGTCATAAGGGGAAGTTTTCTTCAAATATATACTAATCAGTAATTGATATCATATAGTTAAACTTAGAAGTTAAAAACTTCGAACAAGCGTTTTAATTAGCATTGATATAAATACCCGAAACCCGATTCCGACTCGGACCCGACCCGGACCCGGCATTGAACCGGAACCAGCCCGGCCTATCTGGGTCCGGGTCCGGATCCTAAAATGAGACCCGTTGTACTTTCGGGTCCGGGTTCGGGTCCGCTCAAAAGAGACCCGACCTGGACCCGTTAAAAAAAATTCAAAAAATCAACATAAAAATAAATATTCTATCCTCATCCCTCCCCTCATTCCTCCTCAATTTTAAATCTTCCTCTTCCAAACTCAAAACTCATATCTTTTTCTTCTATCCTCTATTCTAAATCTCCCACTCGCCGCCTCCGCTCACTGTTCACACTCTCGCTCCTACCCGAACGGATAGGAATATTTTAATAGGACCCGGACCCAAAACCGGACCCGGTCCTCAGGGGTCCGGGTCCGGGTCCAATTTTTGGATCCGTATGGGACCGGGTCCAGATCCGGATAGTGAAGGACCCAACCCAACCCGATACCAATGCTAGTTTTAAAACACAAAATTATATGCTAACCACCTGCCCAAAGCATAAGTTCAACAATTAGTGCTCAAAATTATCAAATTTAACAAACACAAACAACCTATTCATACACATGAGTTCTACACTTCTACATATATAAAAGAGCAGATCATATAAAACTTATCAGAATATATATACTACACTAAGGTCAAATATGTAGGTAAATACACACAAGAGTATAGCAAACATCCAACCATTTGACTCAGTTTTTATAAATGGTCATCATATATCATGTACAACATTTTTACATCTTATATACACATACAAGTACATAAATTCTAATAGCAACTGAAGAACATTCCTCTCAGGTTCTCATCCAAATGTTTTCTCACTGCTGTAGCACATGTACAAGAACCCATCTTCATCTTTGTTCGATTCATATATTATATCCATCAGACTAGCTGCAAAAGTAATATTTCATTTAGCATTTAAACAACTACTTCTATCACATAATTCTGTAACAATTAATTGCAAATAACCCGAGTAGTTAAAATTAGAGGCGAAGTAGTAAATAATTGACATCAAGTTTCGAAGGTTCCCAGAATAAAGTAAAAGGGGGTAGTTTGCAATCAACCCTGAAAAAAAGATTATATTAATACATACGGTTACCTGTTTGAGGAAGAGTGTTGTTAACAAACACAAAGAGTGCTTTCCCCTGAGCAAGATGCAGTCTGATGCTCAAGATGTGAATGAATTGCCCAACAGACATATCCCGAGGAATCAGGTATCTGCAGTAGGATGGTTCTATGTATATGAAAAACTTGCATTTAGAAAAATTGTCGTGATTTTACAAGCTGCCAAATTTAAGTAAATTAGAAGAACACAACATACACAAATTGGGCATCCTTAACAGATAGAGAAATACCCAAAAGGTATTTACAAAAATTAGACGAGAAAAAATTGATACATATCTATCTAGAAAGAAAGTTTTGGACACTCAATTTCCATCCACCTTCACATTTTTACGTGTATTTTCTCACCTACATTAAAAAAAAAGATTCCTGCAGTTATGAACAATTCTGAGACATTAGAAATGCTTAGAATTTAAAATGAAATCATCCAATATGAGATACAAACTAAAACCAGGCAAATTGGTGAAGTTTGACTCAGTTAATGAACTGAGCTTGCAGAGCCTACAGGCTAAAAACAAACCTTAAATGGATTAAGGAACAAAATTGAACTTTCTTGAACAGCTAAAGTAATTAAAAATGTTACTTCTTGCCTCCTTCAACTAGCATTGCTTATTTTCCAGTTGTGAGTTGACAGTTAATCATTAATCACCACTGGCAAAAGAGGTAAAGAAAGTATACATTCCCACCATGTAAGCACCAGGTTAACAAAATTGTGCAATCCATTTCAAACATGACCAGCAACTCACGAGTCGTCTTACATAAAAATTAGGGATTGGATACAATCATACAATCAATTAAAAACAGTTCCTACGCTGCATTTGCATGATCAAGTTTATCAAAGAAAAAGAATGTCGAAGAGAATGATAAGTTGATAATTTATTCAAAGCTGAAAATCTAAATGTCTCAAATTTCAGAAAAGATATAGCAGTATATAAACACATCAATTGACGTCAAGTCGTCAAGTCAAAGTTATCAGCCATAACTTACTTTTTCTTCTCCATCACAGGAAGATCACACCTTGAAAACTTTTCCACAATAACCTTCAAAAAACAAGTAAAAATATTAGTTCCAGATTTGAGGAACCCCAATAATGTGAATGATGCATATTAGTTCCACTGTCAAGCGCTGGCCTAGTTAATATTTATTTCTTTAGATTTGAGGAAATAAAGCTAGTTAAAAGCAAAATTTCTCCCTCAACTTATTGAAGACAGGGTAGCTGTTTTGTTCTGACACTTTAAAGGGCCATTTATCACTTTCCAACTACATAGGTAGGCGAAAGAAGCATGGACGGAACATTTGAATATGCTAAGCTTCTTTTCTCGGCTGTTTCATTTTCAAGTATTCCTAACTCTATAAAAAGGTAAATCAAAAGCGTTCTTCCCGAAAAGCAGCATATATGGATGTTTCTCTAGCCTCGTTCACTGGTAATCTAGTACCAGCATGAGGATACAAGACTGTGCACTGCACATCGGTACAAACACTCCTAAGCTGCTTAACGAGATTAACAACTCATTTCACTCAATTTTTAACACATGCACAACTACATGCACCAGTTAGGAAGAGTAACAAAATCTATATAAACACTTCTATGAACATACAATCAAAAAAATTTACATACTCAATTTTTGTAAGGACTTACTTTTACAGTGACACTAAATCTCATTTCTATTATGTAGTTGGATCTTGGATGTCACATCTGTGTCAGGATCATCGACCTGACCATCGGAGCTTATTGCCGGAGTAGTCATCGCAACCAAGCAACGCCATGGGTTCAGTCATTCAGCTGTTACTTTTCTTTTTCCTGTTTCTTGTGTTCTAATCTGTATTTGATTTTTACGTGCTTAACGCACCTTTTTCAAAATAGCTGATGGCGGGAAGTGGGCGGGAGACGTTTTGGTGCGTATCGCATGTGTCTATTGTATCTGTCTTGTAGCGTAACCGCCCCCTTCCTTCCTTATATACGATGAGCTCTAATTTCTGAAAGGAATATGAATAAAAATCTAAGATTCTTCTTCTCCAATCTCTCTCCCTCGCTCTAACACCAGACCCTAAGCTTCTCACCATGGCTCGATCAAGGAGTAATCGTAACCCAACTCCTGATAATGTGGTATCAAAGCAGGATAATTTCGGCGACGATGGACGCATCGAGGGAAGCACGACGGTGGAAGGAGAAGTAGCGAATCTAAAGAGCCAGATGGCGGAGACGCAGCTCCAGACTAGGTACCTGACGGAGAGGGTGGAAGCCATCGCGACCAGTATAGGGGAAAGGTTCTCTTCGATTGAGGCAAAGATGGAATCGATGGTGTTACTGATGCAGCAAGGCCAACAACGACCATCGAATCCTCCCCTGCTTCCAAATCCAACCCATTCTCCTCTCCATAGGGAGGTGACTAACTTTCACCCTAATTCCATACATTTCACTAATCACAGTGAGGGGGGAAATGTGATCCAAACCCTATTCAAGGTAGAGTTCCCTATGTTTCATGAAGGGGATCCTACTGAATGGATTTGTAGAGTTGAACAATTTCTCAAATTCTATGAGGTTCAAGAGAGCCAAAAGTTGAAGTACGCATCCTTGAACTTGAAGGGAAGGGCTGCACAATGGTTTAGAAGGCATGTGAAACCGAGGATTCACGAAGTTACTTGGAATGGGTTCTTGGAAGAATTACTAACCCGTTTCGGCCCTACAGAGTTCCAAGACTATGATGGCATATTATCTAAGTTACAACAGAAGGGGGAGAGTGAGGCCTATATACAGGAGTTCGATCGAATTTCCAATTTCGTAGACGGGTGGACAGAAGCACATTTCCTGAGCACCTTTATTAGCGGCCTGAGGGATGAGATAAGGTGGGACGTGAAGTCGCAACGTCCTAAGAACATGAAGGAAGCAGTCGGATTGGCACGAGGTTATGAAGAGAAGATAGCATGCCTGCGGAGAAATTTCAAAAGTTTAATTGTGCCCAAAGCTACTGTTCCTCCTGCAAGGTTCACAAATACCCCAAACTCCACTCAGCATTTACATCCTAATTCAAATACAACGTCCAACCCACAGTCCACCCACAACAATTACCACCCTACTACCACCACAGTCTCGAATTTTGTTCCCAAACGGCTCAGCAATCCGGAGATGAGGGAACGAAGGGCCAAGGGGTTGTGTTTCAATTGTGAAGAAAGATACATCCCCGGACACTTGTGCAAGACACAAAAGTTCTATTTCTTGGAAGGATTGGAAGAGGAGGAGGAAGATGAGGAAGCTATGTGTGAGGCAACTCAAGTTGAAGAAACACTAACAACACCCAAGCAGACTCAGTTACAGACTCCCCTACACCCAGAGATCTCTTTTCATGCATTAAAAAGGAGGGTAAATTGTAAGGAAGTTAACATACTCATCGATACTGGTTCTACACACAATTACCTGGACCCTCAAACTGCTCTAAGAGCCAATCTCCCAATCATGAACCTCGCTACAGGGTTACGGTGGCGAATGGACAATGCATATATAGTGAAGGCAAGGTAGAAGGGGTGAACTTCACAGTGCAAGGTGTTGATTTACAAGCGGAGCTCCTACTCTTGCCCTTAGGTCCTGCACAAATGGTTTTGGGTTCACATTGGCTGAGAACTCTTGGTCCCGTCACGATGGATTTTGCTCTAATGACCTTGGAGTTTAAAGTTGCAGGACAGCTTAAGAAATTGCAAGGGATAGTTAATTCTCAGCTGCAACTCATGGAAGTAGAAGAACTGGCTAAACTCAACAATTGTGTTTGCCAAGCTTACATGATCCAGGTACAGGAAGTTGTGGGGAATGGAGAGGAGTTAGTTTGTATGTCGCAAGTGCAGGCTGAAGTTGCTGACCTGCAGCAGGTTCTTCAAGAGTATCATGATGTGTTCACTGAGAAGCTTGTATTACCCCCACAGAGATCGATAGATCACCAAATTCCAATCAACGAAGGGTCTAAACCTGTGTGCATTCGTCCCTACAAACACCCCCACTACCAAAAAAGTGAGGTTGAAAAACAAATTGAAGAAATGCTTATAGCAGGCTTCATACGTCCTAGTAGCAGCCCATATGCATCTCTGGTAATCTTAGTCAAGAAATCAGATGGCAATTGGCGATTGTGCGTCGACTACAGGGCACTCAACAACCAGACTATCAAGGCCAAATTCCCAATTCCAATCATAGATGAACTCTTAGATGAGTTGATTGGAGCTAGATATTTTTCTAAGATCGACCTGAGTCAGGGTATCACCAAATCAGAGGTAAAGACACTGATATCTCCAAAACTGCATTTCGCACGCACCATGGCCATTTTGAGTTCGTTGTTATGCCGTTTGGACTCACAAACGCCCCCGCAACCTTCCAGTGTCTAATGAATGATATATTTAAGGAGTACCTCCGCAAATTCATACTTGTCTTCTTTGACGACATCCTAATCTATAGCCAATCGTGGGAGAGTCACCTCCTTCACATTTCAACAATACTATCTATCTTGAGGAAGCATAGGTTGATAGCCAAAGCTAGCAAGTGCACATTTGGCCAAACAACGGTGGGTTTTTTGGGCCACTTGATCAGTGAAAATGGGATTTCAATAGACTCCAACAAGATTAGAGCTATAGAAGGGTGGCCGGAGCCACAAACTGTCAAGGAGCTCAAGGGGTTTTTGGGGCTAACTGGCTACTACAGAAGGTTTGTGAAGAATTACGGAGATATAGCTGCTCCTCTCACTCAACTCTTGAAGAAAAACTCCTTCAAATGGACCACCGCAGCTACCAATGCGTTCAAAGCTCTTAAGGAAGCCATGACCACTACGCCAGTATTATAGGCTCCAAACTTTGCCCAACCTTTTGTGATTGAGACTGATGCTTCGCAATTTGGAATTGGAGCAGTGCTTATGCGGGATTCCCATCCAATTGCATTCATGAATGAGGGGTTAAAAGGAAAGCTACTAGCTCTTTCTACCTACGAAAAAGAAGTTTTTGCAATCCTGCAGGCTATCAAGCAATGGCGGCAATATCTCTTGGGAAGTATGTTCGTCATACGAACAGATCAAAGGAGCATTAAGTACATTCTTGATCAGAGGATCAATACAGAAATCCAAGAAAAATGGCTTTGGAAATTGTTAGGCTACACCTTCACTGTAGAATACAAAAGGGGAATTGATAATTCAGCCACCGATGCACTGTCAAGAAGAGAAGATGAGGAAGACACCTGTTGTGAAATCACTTTTATAGTGCCGGAGTGGACAAAGGACATCAAAAGGATGGTTGTGGAAGACCCCTACTTCTCTACCTTGGAAGAGAAATTGCAAGGAGGTCAGCTAGACTCTGAAGTGTACAAGAAGGTTGAAGGTGTTTGGTATTATAAGGGAAGGATCTTGGTAAGTCCTATTGCCAATGTGAGAAACTTGATCTTTTTCGACCATCACTCATCAAGTTTGGGGGGACATTCTGGGTTTCTTAAGACCTTACAGAGGATTAAAAGAGACTTTAAATGGGAAGGCATGAACAAGGATATTATGCTCTGGATCAAGGAGCGTTTGGTTTGTCAAAAGAGCAAAAGTGAAAGTACACATCCTGCAGGTCTGCTCAACCCTCTGCCTATTTCTGATCGCATATGGGAAGATATCTCGATGGACTTTATAGAAGGTCTATCCAAGAGCCAAGGCAAAAGTGTTATTATGGTAGTCGTAGATCGCCTAACAAAGTACGTTCACTTTATAGGGATCTCACACCCTTACACTGCACAATCTCTAGCTTAGGTGTTCATTGATAACATCTATAAGCTGCACTGCATACCTAGGAGTATAGTGAGTGACCGAGACCCCGTCTTCATCAGCAGGTTTTGGAAGGAGTTTTTCAAAGTTCAAAATTGTAGATTAAACCACTCGACAGCTTATCACCCCCAAAGTGATGGTCAGATGAAGGTTGTGAACAAGGCTCTAGAGCTATACTTGAGATGCTTCTGTAGCCAAAAACCCTCAGATTGGGTGAAATGGTTGGCGTGGGCGGAATTTTGGTTCAACACCAATTGGCATGTGTACACAGGATTAACACCATTTGAAGGGGTTTACGGGAGACCACCACCCTCACTTATACACTATGTTAGAGGGGCCGCTAGCATGCCAGCTATTAAGGAAGATTTGATGAACAGGGATGCCATTCTGAAGCTTCTCAGGGATAATATAGCAGTAGCTCAGAGTCGTATGAAATTTTTTGCACACAAAAGAAAAGCACAAAGAGGGAATTTGAGGTGGGTGATTTAGTGCTGTTAAAGATCCAACCATACAGGCAAGTTTCTCTCCGAAATCTTACTCCTCAAAAATTAGCTTCGAAATTCTTTGGACCCTATCAAGTTATAGAAAAGATTGGCATTGTAGCTTATCGATTGCAACTGCCTGAAGGAGCAGCCATTCACCCTGTGTTCCATGTGTCAAAATTGAAGAAATGCCATGGGAAACACAGGTCAGACATATCCTCTCAACTCCCAAATTGGTGGGAGGAAGAAGACGTCCAAGAGTCACCGGAAGCTGTAATTGATAGAAGAGTGTTCAAAAAGAAAAATCAGATGGGGATTGAATTACTCATCAAGTGGAAAAATTCGGGAGTGGATGAGGCTTCATGGGTCGATATTGACGACTTTCAACGCAGGTGTCCCAATTTCGAACTTGGGACAAGTTCGTTTTTGAGTGGGGAGGAGTTGTCAGGATCGTCGACCTGACCATCGGAGCTTACTGCCGGAGTAGTCATCGCAACCAAGCGACGCCATGGGTTCAGTCGTTCAGCTGTGTTGCTTTTCTTTTTCCCTGTTTTTTGTGTTCTAGTCTGTATTTGATTTTTATGTGCTTAACGCACCTTTTTCAAAATAGCTGATGGCGGGAAGTGGGCGGGAGACGATTTGGTGCGTATCGCACGTGTCTATTGTATCTGTCCTGTAGCGTAACCGCCCCCTTCCTTCCCTATATAGGATGCGCTGTAATTTCTGAAAAGAATATGAATAAAAATCTAAGATTCTTCTTTTCCAATCTCTCTCCCTCTCTAACACCAGACCCTAAGCTTCTCACCATGGCTCGATCAAGGAGTAATCGTAACCCAACTCCTGATAATCTGGTTAAATTTATGCATAGTTATGATACAAGACCACAACAAAAAAATACTTCAATTGAAACCAGGAATTACAATTAATTTCAAAGGGGGAAATTGCAAGAACTCACAGGAACCCGATCTGGGTACTTCGCTATGACGTCCCTCGACTCCTCCAATCTCTCTTCTGATCAAAATTCGAAAGCAAAACCAAAACAAAATAAACTAAAATTCAAACAATTTGGGGCTAAAAAGAAACTGAAAAAAGGTAACTGAATGAATTGTGAAAAGGGGTTGTAGGAAAACGAACCGAATGTGAATTCTTGCTTGAAAGATCGCATCTTTGTCATTGGAATTCGAGATTGAGAGAGAGAGAGAGATGATTACAAGTTAAATTGTGGGGCTTGGAAGGACTGGTACGTTAGGTAAAGGAGTTTATTTCCACAATTCTGTGGGATATTTTGTACATTGGTCCTGAAACTTTTTGTATTTTGGTAATACCCCTCTTCAACCTTAAAATTTATTTCTTGTAATAATTCCTGAAATATGTCCCTTAAAACTTGATAAACTGCACATATGTGATTTATAGGCCAAAATTTATTAAAACAATTTTATTTTTTTGAGGTAATTTTCAGGCTAAATGTGAAAAAGCATCGTTAAGTATAATTTTTTGCCGTACTAAGCCACTTTTTGAAAATACTTACGATTTTATGCCACTTTCCAAATTATTAGTATTCGTGGGCTAGCCAGCACTATGTCTGCAGCCGCCGCTATTGGAAATAGCGGCATCTTCATTTACGAAACCGCTAATGGGCGTAGCGGCCAACACATTGTACTCATTGTAATTGGTTGACTGTTGTCGCTATTGGTCGTTAGCGACCACCGTTTGGACGAAGCCGTTATTGGGAATAGTGATCGACAACGAACTATATTCCCACACTTAGCAGATTTTAGAGAGGGTTTTGTAAAATTGACAAAAGACTTCGTGTAACTGAGGTCGCTATTGGCAATAGCGGCCTCGTCTAACTGAGGTCGCTATTCCCAATAGCGTACTCAAGTGGGCCCGATCGCTTTTAAGACAGCGCGTCCCCACTGTCTACCCTCTCTCTCTTATACCGTTTTTCTTCTTCTCAATCTCCCAAAACCCTAACCCCTAATTTCTCCCCCAAAAAACCCATTAATTCGAGTTACATTCATCTCCACCCCATCTCTCTCCTCACACTTCATCTCTACCCGACCTATCTCCTCACTACATATTTCGACAATCCCCAATTTGGAAACCTTAAAGAGGTATGCCTAGTATTTTGCAAGTGTGATTGATTGATGAATGATTATTGATTGATTGAATGATGAATGTTTATTGATTGATTGATTCATGAATGTTGTTGAAACTCGTATTGTAGTTTTTATACTGGAACTTAAATATTGTGATAGATGTACATTCAACTATTTCTGGTTAATGGGAGGTGAACGGTTTTATTTTGGCATGTCTTGTTAATGGGATGTGATCATGTGTACTACAATTAAATATATTGATATGGCTAAAAATGGGATTAAATCGGGACCGTTCAAATCGAGCACGAATCTTAAAGTTCACAAGGGCAAAACGGTAATTTCACCTACAGACGGGTCCGAAATGGAAACTCGAAATGGGAACTGGGTCTCTTCTCCAGGGCCCAATAACCCATGAACGGATACAGTCAACTGGGTACGGGTCCCAACCCGTTAAGAGCCAGTTCATAAGGATATGGGGAAATCCTGACTCGCCCTTATCCCTAGGAGGTGGTTCTAACCACTTCTATCCTTCCACACCGGGGAGTATAGATTTGTTCTTATCTTGAAACAGATCCCCACGGTGACTATAAATACCCCCTACCTCCTACCGTTACAAGGTGATCACTTTTTGCCAACCTAAAGCTCTTTCATATTCTTTTCTGAGTACTGACAAGAGCGTCGGAGAGTTCATTGCCGGGATCAACCCCGGTGTTTCGAACTTTGTGCAGGTCAGCGGCAGCAGCAAGAAGCCAGTCAAATGGTGAAGGAGGTGTTCCGGTTTGACCCATTCGATTCCTCACGAACCCACAAATTCATCTGATTGCCCCACACCAAAACCAGCGGCAACAGATTGGCGTCGTCTGTGGGAACTCGAATAGAAATTCGACCCTACTCCATCAGCAAAAGCAAATCCTAGTTATGCCTCCGAAGAAAGGGAAGTCCGCGGTCTCAAACTGCAGAACAACTTTCATTCCTCCTCCGCCTCCAGAGGGTCTCCCTCCACCCGTCCAACCGGTCCAACCGGCCCAGCAGCTCGAACAACCGATCCCTCAACCTGTTCAGTAACCTCAAGGGCCTCAAGGGGCTGTTGGAGAATCCTCTCGTCGAAGTCGCCAAAAGCAGCCCCTTCATCAGGTCCATGTCTCCCTACACAATCCTTCCTCCGACTCCATGGCCTCCCATAGCCCTCCAACACCGAAAGATCTACGGGATGTTCTCAACAACCGACAGAACGAGACAGATCTTCGGATCCGCTTGGACGAGAGGCGGACCCGTGATGGGAACCCTCGTCGAGAGCATCAGAGGGACCGGTCACCCCACAGGACAGACCGCAGAGGGTCCCACTCTCCCAGAAGGCAGAGAGTTGCCCCTGCATCGCAGAGAAGAAGCCGCTCTCTGGTCAGCCGTCCTGCCCATCGAGCCCATCGGGAGCAGGAGGCCCCCGTCATGAGGGCAGAGTTCCAACAGTTACAGGAGGCAGTCCTGCGGGCACTCAACATCGCCCCCAATAACGACCAACGGGCTCCAGTCCTCTGCTAGCTCTTAACCATCGCTGCCGCTCTCCCAGTCCTCGGTCGGCTCCGAGCCATCGTCGTCGCTCTTCCAGCCCTCGGCCGGCTCTGAGCCATCGCCGTCACACCCCTAGTCCTCGACCTACTCAAAGCTATCACTGCCGCAGCCCCATCCCTCTATATGAAGACGAGTCTCGGGGTTCAGCGAGGCATGACCGAAAGGAGGACTCGGTCTACCACCGTCTCCACGAGATGGAGAGGCACCTTGGCCAACTCGACAGAGATGAGGAACAACGGGCGAAGAACCTCCACCTGAGCAGACCCCTGTTCTCCCATACTATCATGGAGGCCCCCGTCCTAGAGAACTTCAAGCCTCCGCATTTTGAGTCTTATACCGGGGAGTCAGACCCCGCTGATCACATTGAGAGTTTCAAAACTCTCATGATGATCCATCATGCCTCTGACACCCTTCTCTGCAAAACCTTCCCAGCCACGCTCAAGGGGCCCGCTCGGCAGTGGTATTCCAGACTTGCTCCAGCCACTATTTTCTCCTTCGACCAGTTCGAAGGTCTCTTCATCACCCACTTCGTGAGCAGCCGCCGCTCCGAAAAGACAAGCACCGATTTGCTCTTCCTCAATCAAAGGAAGGGCAAGCGGCTGAGGGACTACGTCAAGCAGTTCACGGCGGAGGCTAGATCTATCGCCTCTCTGGATCAGTCCGTGGCCTCGGCAGCCTTCTAGTCCAATGTCATTAACCCCGATCCCAGGGCGTCCCTGGCCAAGAAGCCTCATCGGGACTTCTCAGAGCTCCATCTCAGGAGCGAGAAGTACATCCGAGCTGAAGAAGATCTCAACCGCCCCACTCTTGAAGGATCGTCTTCCGGGAACAAACGGAAGACTGCTGAAGAAGAAGGAGCTAAGAAGCTCCAAAAAGACAACGAGGGTCAACGTCACCCTCTTTCCCACTTCGAGAAGTTCACTCTGCTGAATGCGAGTGTCTCGGTCATCTTGATGGAAGTTAGGAAGGAGGGTCTTCTACCGTCACCTCCAAAGATGAACACCCCCAGAAAGAAGAGAAACCAGGATAAGTGGTGCCGCTTCCACAGGGACCATGGCCATGATACAGACGACTATCAGGCCCTGAAGGACGAGATCGAGGCCCTCATTCAGAAAGGGCAGCTCTCCAGGTTCATGAAGAAGGATAGGGCTGATCCACCTCCACCCCCCAGGGGGGCTAACAGGCGAACCGAACAACGTGCAGAGACCCCAGACATAAAAGCCGAGGCCGTCCTGCACCTTATACACGGAGGCTCAATGAGGGGAGATTCCAAATCCTCCTAAAAAGCCTTGGTTCGAGAAGTGAATGCCATACAGAGCCATCCTCCTCCCAAGGGTCTTGGGGTTCTTGTTACGTTTTTTGATAGGGACCTGGAGGGAGTCCAGATGCCCCATTGCGATGCCCTTGTTATAAACCTCTGGATGACCAATTTCGACGTGCGCCGAATTCTAGTGGATAACGGCACTTTAGTAAATATTCTTTTCTTGGAGGCATTCCAGAGTGTTCAGCTGTCAAGAGATCAGCTCAAGCCAGCTGGTTACACTCTTCACGAATTTACCGGGGTGCCGGTGACGATCGAGGGAGTAATAGCCCTTGACGTGACTGCTGGCAAAACTCCGGTCACCCGGACCAAGCCGATGGACATCATGGCGGTAGACATCAAGGCCGCCTACAATGTCATCTTGGTTCGATCAGGTTTGGCCGCTCTTCAGGCCATACCATTGGCCTATCATATGAAAATGAAGTTCCCCACCGCGGCAGGAGTGGGAGAAGTAAGAGGGAGCCAGGAGGCGGCTCGTAAATGTTACATGACCTCGATGGGAGGGTCGATCCTCTCCCTTGAAGCCCTCGAACTCCCACAAGGAAGTATCCAGACTATCTCCGAGCTGGTGGACAAGCTGGAAGAAGTTGCCTTCTCAGAAGGAGATGCTACCAAGACATTTCAAATCAGCAAGGCCCTTTCCCCCTCCATCAAAGAAGACATTTCCCAATGTATAAAGGAGAACAGCGATCTTTTCGCCTGGACCGCGGCTGATATGCCCAAAATCTCGGAAGAGCTCCTGATGCACCACCTCAGAGTTGCCCCGGGAGTTAAACCCATCCAGCAGAAGCGACGTAAATTCGCTCCCGAGTGCCAGCAGGCGATCAAAGAGGAGGTCGAGAAGCTCTTGAACGCTCGGTTCATCCAGGAGGTGAATTACCCCGAGTGGCTATCCAATGTGGTAATGGTTAAAAAGGCCAACGGGAGCTGGAGAATATGCATCGACTTCACCGACCTCAACAAAGCGTGTCCGAAGGACCCATTCCCCCTCCCGAGCATCGATGCTCTAATCAATGTGACCTCCGGCCACCAGCTCCTCAACTTCATAGATGCCTTCTTGGGATATAACCAGATCCGGATGTTCCCTCCTGACATTCCGAATACCTCGTTCGTAACCAACCAAGGCCTGTACTACTACCGGATAATGCCCTTCGGGCTGAAGAACGCCGGAGCTACATACCAATGCCTTATTAACAAGGTCTTTCGAGACCAGATAGGCTGCAGCACGAAAGTTTATGTGGACGACATGTTGGTCAAAAGCCTCAGGGGGCAGGAGCATGTCCGTGACCTCCAGGAAGCCTTCGGGGTGTTGAGAAGGCACAACATGAGATTGAATCCAAGCAAGTGCACCTTCAGCATCTCGTTCGGAAAATTTCTTGGATTCATGGTGAGCCAGAGGGGCATAGAAGTCAATCCTGAGAAGATCAAAGCCATACTCAATATGGCTCCTCCCTCCAATGTTAAAGAAGTGCAGAGGCTCACGGGATGCCTCGCAGCAATAGGGCATTTTCTCTCCAATCAGAGGAGAAATGCCTCATGTTCTTCAAAGCTCTGAAAGGGGAGAAAAGCTTTGAGTGGGGGCAACAACAGCAAGAGTCTTTCGATCAACTGAAAGCTTACCGGGTAAACCCCCTACTCTTGAGCAAGCCGAAGCCTGGCGAAACCCTCTACATATACCTGGCAACTTCGAAGAAGACCCTTAGTGCCGTCCTGGTAAGAGTGGAGGATAAGATGCAATGCCCCATCTACTATGTGAGTAAGGTCCTTAGGGATGCAGAACTCCGCTACCCGAAGGTAGAAAAGATGGCATACGAGTTGATCATGGCCGCAAGGAAACTTCGCCCCTATTTTCAGTCCCACTCGGTGGTCGTTCTCACCGACCAGCCGACGAAGCAAGTTCTCCATAAGCCCGAGACATCGAGACGTCTAATGAAATGGTCCATAGAACTGAGCTAGCACGACATCAGCTACCAACCCTGAACCGCTATCAAGGCACAAGCCCTAGCGGATTTCATTGTGGAAAGAACCATTCTCGAACCCTTTGAGTCGGCTGAAGAACCCCAGCTCTGGACCATGTATGATGACGGCTTCTCGTGCACCGATGAAAGTGGGGCAGGGGTCATCTTGACTGGCCTAGACGGTTTCGTTCTGCAATACTCCCTCCGTATAAGCTTCTACGTGTCGAACAACAAGGCTAAATACGAGGTCCTTATAGCAGGGCTCTGCATGGCCCGCAAAGCAGGGGCCAAACGTGTCAAGGTCTTCAGTGATTCACAACTAGTCGTGAACCAAGTGTCTGGGGATTACGAAGCAAGAGATGAGCGTATGGCCAAGTACTTGGCAAAGGTAAAGGGGCTACTGGCTTTATTTGAAGATGTTAAATCTAGCGAGTCCCTCGAGAGAAAAATGCCCAGGCAGATGCCCTCTCAAAACTCGCGTCCTCCCTCTAAGGTTTGGAGCGGACCGTCTTCATAGAGATCCTCTAGAGACCTAGTAACGAGGAAGACAGTCCAGAACTAATGGAAGCCCTGCCCCTAACACTCGGGGAGAATTGGATGAAACCTCTGCTCGAATATCTTAAAGACGAAGTTTTTCCAACCGACCCCAGGAAGGCAAGAAGAGTCAGGACCAGAGCCGAGCGGTACACACTCATTGAAGGAGTCATGTACAAATGCTCCTATACTCAGATAGACGATAGGCCCCAGCTAAAATGTCTCTCCCTTGAAGAAGCACACTATGCCGTGAAGGAGGCTCATGACGGAATGTGTGGCGTGCACTTGGGAGCAAGATCCCTAGCCTATAAAATTTAAAATTACGGCTACTTTTGGCCCACACTCCTTAGCGACTCTGAACAGTACGTCCGCCAATGTGGCTCCTGCCAAAGATTTTCTCTGATCCGTCGCCTACCACAAGCCCAGCTCTCCTCTTTAGCCAGTCCGATCCCTTTCGCAAAGTGGGGGATGGACTTGCTCGAACCGTTTCCCTCAGTACCAGGCCAACTGAAGTTCCTCGCCGTGGCAATAGATTACTTCTCCAAGTGGATCGAGGCTGAGCCCCTTGCAACGATTACGGAGAACAAGGTTCAGAAGTTCTTCTGGAAGAACATTATTTGTTGGTTCAGCGTACCTCGTATCCTCGTAACTGACAACGAAACCCATTTCGCAGGGGCAACTTTTCACAACTTCTGCATCGACCTCAGCATCCAACAGCGGGTCTCCTCAATATCCCACCCTCAATCCAATGGCCAAGCGAAGAACGCTAATCGACAAATACTCTCCAACCTGAAGAAGAGGCTCGATAAATCCATCAAGGGGTTATGGGTCGAACAGCTTCCCAACGTGCTATGGAGCTATCGCACCACGAAGATAACTCCGACTGGAGATTCACCCTTCAATCTTACTTATGGCTCCGAAGCCATCATCCCCTTAGAGGTCGGCCTAATTTCGCCCCGATTGATCACCTACAATGAAGAGCAGAATGCAAACCAGCTTTGCAACAGTTTGGACCTCATCGATGAGATCCGTGAAAGAGCTTCCATCCAACAAGAGACTTACCGACGTAGGATAACTCAGTCTTACAATAAGAAAGTATGTCGCACTAATCTTAAAGAGGGGGACCTAGTGCTCTGGAAGTTGTCAATCTCTCTTCCATGCAAGAAGGGCAATCTAGCGCCTAACTGGGAAGGTCCATATAAGCTCTCCTGAATTATTTGCCCAGGCGCGTATCGACTCAAAGATCCGGGGGGCAGGAAAATACCGAGGACTTGGAATGCTGACCACTTGATGAAGTACCAAGAGGGTGATTAAATACCGCTCCAAGCAACATCTCTAGGAATGCTCTCCATGAGACATGGGAAAGTTCTCTTTTTTATTTTGATCAAAGTGTAATGGCGGCTCGCAACTTAGAAGGGTCCGCCTAAGTGTTTTCAATAAAAGTGATCTACTCCTGCAAGTTCTCTACTCTGAGCACTCTAATTGTACTAATTTTTCGCTAAAAAAACTCATTAAAACAACAAGCTCTGGGGTCCAACACGGTTCGATTCCGCTTTAGCTACTTCCTTCTAAGCGAGTACGAAGCGGTTCACCATTCGGAATTGCACCCACAGTTGTTGATATTCTCTAAACGACAAGCTTCGGAGTCCAACACTTGGTTCGATTCCACTTTAACTTTACTCATAAGCGAGTATGAAGTGGTTCACCATTCGGAATTACTCCCACAGCTATTGATATTCTCTAAACGACAAGCTCGGAGTCCAACACTTGGTTCGATTCCACTTTAACTACTTGCTCATAAGCGAGTACAAAGTGGTTCACCATTCGGAATTGCTCCCACAGCTATTGATATTCTCTAAACGACAAGCTCGGAGTCCAATACTTGGTTTGATTCCACTTTAACTACTTGTTTATAAGTGAGTACAAAGCGGTTCACCATTCGGAATTGCTCCCACATCTGTTGATATTCTCTAAACGACAAGTTTCGGAGTCCAATACTTGGTTCAATTCCGCTTTAACTACTTGTTTATAAACGAGTGCGAAGCAGTTCACTATTCGGAATTGCTCCCACAACTGTTGATACGCTTGCGAATAGTAAAAAACACATACACAAGTTCGATAAATGCGTACCATTTCATTAAAATTTGAAGTACAAGTCTTAACTGTAGACCAACAACTCTTCTTTACATCAAGTTACAAGACATGTGAAACAAAAACTACAAAATTACAAAGATCTGCCCTAACCCCTCCTAAGGAGTGGGATGCTTCTCTTAAGCGAAAAACGAGGTCGGCGAGCACCGTGTTGCTGTGGCCTTACTTCTGCGGAGGTCTCCAAACCGGTGAGCCGAGCTGCGTCTTCGGCACCTGAGAGCCTAAGTGTTGCCCTAACAGATGCTCCGCTCGACGAACCAGCCACTCCACTCTGTGCTTCTCCAGGGTGCCTCACGATGGGGGGCGAGCGTAGCGCCAAGTCGTGGAACAACCTTCCTTGAGAGTACTCACCTCTGGGGCAAGAAGTGGTTCTGACGTTGCTCCCTTCATAAAGCCATCTTAGGCAATGGTTCTCTGCCTCTAGCTCTACGACTCGTTCCTTCAGCGAGTCGTACGTCACTCTGATCTTCAGATGAGGCATTCGGCTAAAGCCACTATCGAATCCCAGAACGGGGTCGGGGAAGAGATGCCATTCGGCGTAGTCTACCTCGGGGTAACTCTCCTTCACTTGCGCGATCGCCCAGGCGTAGGCCTTCACCATATTGATGGCGAGGAACCCCTATGCCCTCTTCATGGCCTCGGCCTTGACCTCCTTGGCAGTGACGACCTTAGCAGCAGCGACGGCTTCCTCCCTCTCCTTTGCTGTCGAATCCTTCTGTTGGAACAGAACGGCGACGTCGGCCTCGAGCTTCGCCACGAGACCATCGAGGTACTCCATCCTTGCCGTCTTCCCCTCAGCTTCGGCCTTCAGCTATTCGAGCTTCCTGACGATTCGAGCCTTCTCCGCCTGAGCTTTGTCCGTCTCCTGCTTCAACTCTTTTTCTAGTTCGGTCATCTTAAGTGGCAAGTTATCTGCAAAAAGAAAACAAAGTCGCATTAAGAACTCAGAAAAAATACAAGTGTACAACAAGCTAGCCCACAATATCTATACTGCCGCTCGAGCGATCTCGAGGGCATCGTCTCCATCCCCACCGGCATCCATGGCAGCCCGAGGTACCGAACCGCCTGCTTACTCGATGACGGATCTCCCAAGAACCCGTCGAGCTTCCGGACCTGCCAATTCAGGATGAAGATCTTTTTGTGCTCCTCGGTCAGGAACACCTCGGCCTCGGATGTCAGAGGCCCGGCCTCCATACCCAAAGCAGTAGCTAAAGGAAAGGCCCCCGCTTCTACCGAGGCCGAAGTCGCTACCAGGGTCGGTGGCCTCTGAACAATAGTAGCCTGCACCGTCGCCTGTTCTACGGCGACGGCTACCGACTTCGGCTTCGGCGAGGAAACCTTCGAGACTACCCTCTTCCTCTTCCTCGGGGCCTTGCTGCTCAGAACCCCGTGCTGCGCCAGCATCGAGTCGAAGTCCATGGTTTCTGCACGAAAAGAAGAGATCAAGCACAAGTAAACCAAACTCAAAATTAAAAAGAAAAAGAAAATGTAGACTGCATGCTGGGGTTTATACGGCTGAGCCCCCCCCCCCCCTGAAGAGCACCTCCTCAGTCAAGTCCCTCTAATCGAACATCGTCCGGTTGAGAAGCGTCCGAACCTTCTCCTCTTCGTCGGGGCTGAGCACCGGACCCTCCTTCACCCTCCTCGACACCTCTTAGACCCAAGCTATCGGCATACTCCACGGCTCCCGGTTCCGGATGAGAAATTACTTGTCCCTCCAGTACTTTATCGAACTAGGGCAGCTGACGAGCCTGGCGCCATGCCTCGGAGCCAGGTAAAACTTGAACTCCGACTTATGCTGCTGATGAAGCCGGTATACGGTCCAGAGCACCCTCAGATCCGGTTCAAGCTCCGCCGCCTGACAATGGAGGATAAACCCATTGATCAGCCTCCATACGTTCGGCATAAGTCGAACTGGGCTAATCTGAAACCACCGCAGCACCTTGACGACGAAAGGGTGAAGAGATAGCCGCACCTCGGCTATGAATGCGTTGACCGGCCAAAAGCATATATTCACCGGCATCGGGGAGTTGGCCCTCACTCCAGGCACGAGCACCATCAGTTCGAACTCCTCGAGGATCTGAAAGCACTCCCGAACGGATGCCAGATCAGCCTCATTGAGTATTGAAATCGTCTCGTCGGCTTTCAAAGTCTCTCTGGCGGCATTCTCTTCAAAGCTCCGCCCAATGTCATACATGATACATTCAGCATGCTCCTCTGGCAGTTCCCGAACCCTCTGGAGTCCGGTCAGAACCCCAGGCATCCTGCCAAACTCCCCCATTCTCTGTTGGTCCTCAACTACAGTCTTCACCACGACCGAAGAAGGCCCTCCTATGACTTTTCCTTTGTTGACTGGGGGGCTTGACTTGAGGTCGACTCATGAGCAGGGGAGGTCTCTGGCCTCGGGGAAAAGCTAGACAATTTTCTTTAAAAAATAAGCTAAGTGTTGAATTACCTTGAAGTGACAGCGACGGTCGGAAAGATCCCTGGAAATTAGTAAATTCTCGCCTGAAGCTCCCAATGGTGAAAACTAGCCGCCTAAGTAAAAAATTAGAGAAATGAGCAAGTGAAGAGTTGGGGTGAAGTTTTATAGAGGAGGCACACAAATCGACACTAAAAGGCCTCAAAGACGTAAAAGCCCGACCCATTTACCACAAGACGACAAGAAAGTGGAAAATCTCAACAAGCGTTTGACTGGTCAACGATCAAACGGTCAGCGCGACACGTGCCAATCTCCTGGACTTCGGCAACTTGTGCCGAGCACTCTTGCCACCAACGTCCAAATGCGAAAAAAATCAATCTCCTGGGCTTTGGCAATCTGTGCCGAGCACTTTTGCCACCGACGTCCAAATATGAGAAAAATCAATCTCCTGGACTTCGGCAACCTGTGCCGAGCACTCTTGCCACCGACATCCAAATGTGAGAAAAATCAATCTCCTAGACTTTGGTAACCTGTGCCGAGCACTCTTGCCACTGACATCCAAATGCGAGAAAAAATCTCTCCTGGACTTCGGCAACCCGTGCCGATCACTCTTGCCACCGATGTCCAAATGCAAGAAAAATCAATCTCTTGGACTTAGGCAACCTGTGCCAAGCACTCTCACCACCGACGTCCAAATGCGAGAAAAATCATTCTCCTGGACTTCGGCAACCTGTGCCAAGCACTCTTGCCACCGACGTCCAAATGCGAGAAAAATCAATCTCTTGGGCTTCGGCAACCTGTGCCGAGCACTCTTGCCACCGACATCTAAATACGAGAAAAAATCAATCTCTTGGACTCCGGCAACCTGTGCCGAGCACTCTTGCCACCGATATCCAAATGTGAGAAAAATCAATCTCCTGGACTCCGGCAATCTGTGTCGAGCACTCTTGCCACCGACATCCAAATGCGAGAAAAATCAATCTCCTGGACTTCGGCAACCTGTGCCGAGCAGTCTTGCCACCGACATCCAAATGTGAGAAAAATCAATCTCCTTGACTTCGGCAACCTGTGCCGAGCACTCTTGCCACCAACGTCCAAATGCGAGAAAAATCAATCTCCTGAACTTCGGCAACCTATGCCGAGCACTCTTGCCACCGACGTCTAAATGCGAGAAAAATCAATCTCCTGGACTTCAGCAACCTGTGCCGAGCACTCTTGCCACCAACGTCCAAATGTGAGAAAAATCAACATCTTAGACTTCAGCAACCTGTGCCGAGCACTCTCGCCACCGACGTCCAAATGCGAGACAAATTAATCTCCTGGACTTCGGCAACCTGCACCGAGCACTCTTGCCACCGACGTCCAAATGCGAGAAAAATCAATCTCTTGGACTTCGGCAACCTGTGCCGAGCACTCTTGCCACCGACATCCAAATGCAAGAAAAATCAGTCTCTTGGATTTCAGCAACCTGTGCCGAGCACTCTTACCACCGACGTCCAAATGCGAGAAAAATCAATCTCTTGGACTTCGGCAACCTGTGACGAGCACTCTTGCCACCGTCGTCCAAATGCAAGAAAAATCAATCTCTTGGACTTCGGCAACTTGTGCTGAGCACTCTTGCCACCGACGTCCAAATGCAAGCAAAATCCATCTCTTGGACTTCGGCAACGTGTGTCGAGCACTCGTGCCACCGACGTCCAAATGGGATAAAATGTGTTGACCGGTTAACGGTCAATAATCAATGGTCAACGGTCAACTCAACACGTGTCATCTTCTCGAGGTCCCTCTCGACTTCGGCAGCATTCGTCGAACCCCCTGGACTTCGGCTTGCACCCTTAACACGTGTCATCTTCTCGAGGCCCCTCTCGACTTCGGCAGCATTCACTGAACCTCCTGGACTTTGGCATCCACTCTTAACATGTGTCATCCTCTCGAGGTCCCCCTTGACTTCGGCAGTATTCGCCGAACCTCCTGGACTTCGGTTTCCACCCAGACACGTGTCAGCCTAACGAAGTGCCTAAGTGGTCGGCAACTGGCGCCGAGCGCTCTTGCCACCGACCCCCAAATGAGGGGGGAAATGCATGCACGTCAGGGGAGCCTTCTGATTGTTCAGAGAATCTCGCCTAATCCTGATGAACGCCCAGATTCAGCCACGTCACCAAAGCACTGATCCACCCTCTGATTGTTCAAAAATTCGCGTCAGTGGTCGATGGACGTTCCAGATTGCGCCACGTCATAATTTCCTGATTAAATCTTTTTTATTTTAATTATAATTCAAATTAATTATTTAAAAATTGAAAAAAATGATTAAAATTCAAGAAAATTAATTAAAAATTCTAAAAAATAATTATAAATTTGGGAAAACATTTTTTGAGCTCCTGAGTAAATAATTATTGGTTACAATGATTAATTAATGCTCTCGGAAAATAAATCACTGCTTTGCAAAATTTAATAAATGATTCGAAAAATAGTTTAAAAATTAAGAAAAATCGCCGAAAGTCCAGAAGAGCCTAAGAACAATCTTAGTCATACTGCCAGCTCAGAAAAACACCGTTACTCCTCGAACAAGATTCGAACTACTTTTAAGAACTCCGATAAAATCCTGTAGCCATTGAAACAACAAAACTACTCCCCAAAGGTTGTAGCTAACAGTCTTTAGGAGTGGGGGGCTCGTGATATGGCTAAAAATGGGAATAAATCGGGACCGTTCAGATCAGGCATGAATCTTAAAGTTCACAGGGGCAAAATGATAATTTCACCTACAAACGGGTCCGAAATGGGAACTAGGTCTCTTCTCCAGGGCCCAATAACCCATGAACGGATCCAGTCAACTGGGTATGGGTCCCAACCTGTTAAGAGCCAGTTCATAAGGATATGGGAAAATCCTGACTCGCCCTTATCCCTAGGAGGTGGTTCTAACCACTTCTATCCATCCACACCGGGGAGTAAAGATTTGTTCTTATCTCGAAACAGATCCCCATGGCAACTATAAATACCCCCTACCTCCTACCGTTACAAGGTGATCACTCTTTGCCAACCTAAAGCTATTTCATATTCTTTTCTGAGTACTGACAAGAGCGTCAGAGGGTTCGTCACCGGGATCAACCCCGGTGTTTCGAACTTTGTGCAGGTCAGCGGCAGCAGCAAGGAGCCAGTCAAATGGTGAAGGAGGTGTTCAGGTTTGGCCATTTGATTCCTCACGAACCCACAAATTCATTTGATTGCCCCCACACCAAAACCAGCGGCAACATATATACTAGGTAGTCCCGTGACCACGTGCCTACGACTTCATGGATACAACTCTATTTTTATCAAGAAATGTACAATAATTTCAATTATTATATATGCAGACACCAATATAAACTTTTATGGTCCATTTCATTTACGAACTTGGTTTTGCACCGATGGCAATAAGCGTGTCATAAAATATTCCTTCTGTATCATATATTGTGCTTGTGCGGACTTAAGGTGAAGAGGGAGTTTTATAAATTTTGCATAAGGCTTACTTTGCATTGGATTTGCATTAACCCCACACATATACCAGTTATTTTAGACATGGATCCATTAAATATATTATATAGATAGATTAGTGTGATTTAGGGTCCTATACAAAAATTTAAAATGTCATATGGGATGTGATACTTAAAATGAAATCGTGTGTAGTGATTTATATTATATCTACTTTCTCTTTTAATATTATTTTGGTTTTTTAGGATTAGTACATATTTGGGGATGTTTTCACGCCACAGTTTAAATATTCATTTCAAACATGGATTCATTAAATAATATAATATAAAATGGTTAAATGCCATGGTTAATCTTTGTTAATATCTATTTAAATTTTTGTTTGTGATTGTATATTGAATGCAAATTTGTGTACTAATGTATAGGTATGGAATATAAAATTCCTATTTGGTTGTATTACGGGGGAGAAATAGCTCGAGACCGAAAAATAGGATTTGGCTATAAAGGTGTTGAACCGGAGATAGTTTGGGCAAATCGTAGGTATACGAAGTAACTAAATGGGATAACGGTGAATGGAGTGTTCAAATTAAAGCTAGGTATGCAGCTAAAAAAGTCAAAGGAGGCCCATATTTTTTGGTGGTGCCTATAGTTGATGATGACTCACTTGTTGCTATGATAGCAAGATCACTTGATCCGTATAGTAGTTGGTCTGCAATGGAATTATATATAGAGCAAACCAAAATTCACATATGTGGTCCACAGGTTGGTCGCGTGTCAACTCCAATATCCGAAGTACCGGCCTCACAGATGATTCCCAATGATCTGATATAGTTGCATGTAAGCTTGTCTCCTCCACATGGTGACATATTCACAAATCCAAGTACATCAAGTCATGCACAAAATGAAATGCCAAATCCTTCCATTTTGATACGTCATCTTGTGGAAAATGAAAATATTATTGAAACCTTCAAGCATGCTTCGGTTAACAATGACTTGTTAGATGATGAAGAATATGAAGAAGAGGTGGAAGATGTAGAGGACGGTGAAGATGAAGATGAAGAAAATGTGCACGTCAATGATGAGAATGTTAACGTTAATGTCGTTAACGATGTTCATGATTTGGAACGAAATGTTGAACGGGTCGTCCCCATGAATCAATTAGTTTCTTCAACCGTTCATGATGTTGGACCAGTGGACTTGGCTAACATTGATACCACTTTGGTGAAGAGTCTTCTAGATCATCTGACCCGCGTGACTTGTACATTGGCCAGAAGTTCACAACCATAGATGTCGTGATACATGTCGTGAAAATGTTCTCCATCAAGGAACATCGAGAGTTTGTCACAGTTAGGTCGAACAAAACCATATTTGTCGTGAAATGTAAAATGGCATCAAGGGTTCAAACTATAGCGGAGCAATTAGCAAACCCCGATGTGGTAGAGCCAGGTTGTACGTGGAAATTTCGTGCAATAATTCCAACTGGATAGGCATATTTTGTTGTGAAGAAATTGGAAGGGTCTCATACCTGCATCAATCCAACATTGAAACAAGACCACAAGAAAGTTGACTCCAAATTAGTTTTAAATTTGATTTTGAATGTTGTGAGAGCACAAATAGGAATAACATCAAAGGCGATTATCGAGATAGTGTTGTTACAAATCAATTACAGGATTTCTTACAACAATGCTTGGCAAGCGATACAAAAAGCTATTGAGAGGCTTTACGGTGGGTTTGCGGAAGCATATACGAAGTTTCCTTATCTCTTATCGGCACTGCAAGATTTAAATCCTGGCACATATATCAAATGGGATAAAGTTTCGACCGGACCAGGTGAGGAGACATTCAAGAGAGTATTCTGGACTTTTGCGGCTTCGATCGAAGGATTTAAGTCTTGTAGACCGGTAATAAGTATTGATGGAACACATTTATATGGTAAATATAAGGGATGTTTACTGATAGTTGTTGCCCCCGATGCTAGTGATCGGTTATTTCCATTTGCGTTTGCTATAGTTGATGCAGAAAGTATAGAAAGTTGGACTTGGTTCATGAATTGTATTCGATACTATGTAACGGACTATCAAGGGCTATGCATTATCTTTGATCGTCACGTCGGTATTCTGTCTCGCATAGATCTGAAAAATGGAGCTTGGAATGAGCCACATGCCTATCACCGTTATTGTATGTGCCATTTGCTACCATTTTTTTTCCAAATTTGGTAACAAGGAGTTGAGGAACAAGATGAAGGTAGTGTCATGTCAAAATCAGCCAAAAAAGCTATAAAAAGGATTGACAGAGATTGAGTTAGTAAAAGTCGAGGCGGCTAATTGGCTCAAGGAGAAACCTATTGAGAAATGGGCACTTGCGGTAGATGGAGGACGTCGGTACGACATCATGACTACAAATAGTAGTGAAGTATTTAATTCTGTGTTGAAGGGGGTTCGTAGCTTGCCCGTTACCGCTATTGTGGAGATGATATTCTACCATCTTAATAGCTACTTTATCGAACGTGGTCAGGCGGCACAAAAAATGATAAATGGAATATATGACCTCCACGTGTTCAAGATCTTTCTGATAAACGACGAGAGAGAGCTAACATGCACGAGACTATAATGTTTCACCATAGCCCAGGTGTATTTCAAGTTAGAACTGGTATTAGGGTTGAAAAAGACCAGCAAAGGGGTGGAAACCTGCATACTGTCGACTTGGGAGCCCGGACTTGTACCTGCCAGAAATTTCAACTTTACCATCTACCATGTTCTCATGCATTGGCAGCTTGTGCATCCAGGGCTGTGGATTATCGTCCTTATGTTGATCCATTCTATTCTACGGATTGCTTATTACGCACGTGGATGCCAACTTTCAATCCAATTCAAGGCCAAGCATACTGGCCTATCCAATGGGGACCAACGCTCAAAGCTGATGACACACTTAGAAGATGTCGGAAGGGTAGACCTAGAACTACGCGCATTCGGAATGACATGGATGTGAGAGACGAATCAGGTAGAAGGATAACTTGTTCCGAATGCAGTAAAATAGGACATAATAAAAGTCGAGGAGACAAACATTCAGTAGTACTAATACGTCGCAGGTAGTTTAAATGTTTTAGTTTTCTTTTTTCACCTTAAATATCATGCAATTGTTTTGAATTGTTAATTAATCGTACATTTAATTGACGAAGTTGAGATACATGCAGGACGAGAGATTGAATGTGACAAGTAGACGTGGAAGAGGAAGGGGAGCACGGAGTCGTGGTGCACGAACTCCGAGGAGCACTGCAAATACTTCATTCGTCATTTGATGAATGTAAATATTAACTATCTTTTGAAAGTATTTTTTGAAGTATAGGTTGAAGTATAGGTTGGATGCTTTGTGCAGGTAAGCATGTTGTTAGAATGTTGATTTTATAATATTGTTAGAATGCTGAAGTAATTTTTGAAGTATAGGTTGGATGCTTTGCGCAGGGAATCATGTTGTAGGGGATGTGCTGTTAGAATGTTGAAGTATTTTTTTGAAGTATATTATGAATTATTTTTTGCATTTCGATGTTGTTAGAATGTTGAAGTAGCATTTTTTGTAGAATTGAAGGTTGTCAGAAGTTTGAAATCGAATATTAAAACTAGATGTTGTGATTGAAGTTGAAGTATTTGCTACAAATTGTTGGAGGGTTTGAGTTGTGTATGTCTTTATTAGAATGTGAAGTACTTCTTGCTCTTTTATTTTAGTTATTCAGTGGTTAATATTGAGGTCGTGACGTCAGCAATTAAAAGTCGTTAATGCCACAAGCGATTCTACTAATGGTCGAAATCCACTTCTCCTCTGCCAATCTATCTGAAATATGAACACAACTGTGGCCGCTATTGGCAATAGTGATCACAGTTATATGCAAATTTCAGCTAAATTGATAGAGAAGAAGTGGATTTCGACAATAGCGTAGGTCGCTAATCCCACAAGCGATTCTACTAATGGTTGAAATCTACTTCCTCTCTGCCATTCTAGCTGAAATATGAACACAACTGTGGCCGCTATTGGCAATAACGACCACATTTATATGCAAATTTCGGCTAGATTGACAGAGAAGTGGATTTCGACAATAGTGTAGGTCGCTAATCCCACAAGCAATTCTACTGATGGTCGAAATCCACTTCTCCTCTGCCAATCTAGCTGAAATATGAACACAACTGTGGCTGCTAATGGCTATAATGACCACAGTTATATGCAAATTTCTGTCACACCCCGCCTCCTAAAAATACGGAATACGAGTACATGACAAAAGCCCAGCGAATGACTAACGTCACCCATAAGCTGTTTAATCGATTAACTCAACAACATAATCAATACAGAACAAATGCGCAGGCAAAATAATGATCTCATGAACAAAAATACTTGGAATAAAGCAATATAATATCCAAATACAATAAAAATAATCCAACGTCTGGAAACAATACTAAAATCCGGGACATAAGCCCAAAATAATAATAATCCCAATCCAAAAATAAATACAAGTCTCAGTACATTAAGTCATTTAAAGCGATAGGCAAATTAAAAGCAAAAATCTTCAAAATGTTTGTTCTCCAACTCCAGCAGGCAATTCTCCTTCATTACCTGTGAATACTTCATCTAAAAAGAGAAAAATAATTGTCCTTAGAGCAAGTCATGGACAGTAAGTAGAGAAAGCAGGGAACAATGAAATAACGGTATAACAATAAATCAATGAATTAATAGGAATCAATAATATGGAACAATAATCATGATAGTCGATAAAATGGCTATAATAATGATGCAATATCAATAACAATAATCAATGATCAATAACAGTAACACTTAGCCAATATTCGATATCACTAGGAACAATGAGGAACAATATGCAGTATCGATGTAGTGTGATCCTTAAGTCTATTAATCATTTTAATCTTAACTAATGTAGTACTTCATGCGTCCCATCTATTTACCACATGGTTGCTACATGCAAACAAGTTACGTTTTAGACTTAGTAGTGGGCTTTATAGTTCATGAACTCTTCAACATTAATCATTATTCACCTTTCGGTGTACGGTACGGTCATCGGCAACGATACAATACACGATAGATTGAGTTACGGCCATAACCACAATCACCGATAAAACAATAGCCGGAACATTATTTAGGAAAACACGAGCCCCTCCTCCAAGTACATTTCCTATATTGTCCACTACGAAAAGTCAACCCTTAAACCCCGGCTTGTTAACTATTTATCAATGCAACAACACAATATGCAATTAAGGGACAAGGAGTGAACAATAGTATCAATAGGAAAACAATAGGTTGATAACATGGATTAGACAGCTACAATAGTGACAATAACTCATTGGGAATATGCAATGTAACATACATTCATTAAATCATGCCATAACACAACATAGGAATTATTAATTCATTACAAAGAGAGATCTAAAATTCTGGACAGCATACGCAGTCTGTACAAAAGTGCAGTTTCTCGCTGACTCAGGAATCGAAAGTTAAATCCGTTAGAAAATCTGGAAACTAGACTTCCATACGGTTCCAACGCATACTTAAAGTTCAAATTCCGACAACAGTAGCTAGGTCAAACACATATTTCTTTTCAGGTTTTATGTTCAGGCATAAATTCGGTTTCATGTTATTTTAAATTTTGAATCAGCAAAAACTCAACATTAAAACCAGTAAAAATATAATCTAGACTCCTAAATATGTTGGGCAACAATCTGGAAATTTTCATAGTAAAATTCTATCATTTGATCAACCTTTTTACTGTTTAAACATGAAAGGTTCAAGAATCTGAAAATCTGGAATGTAAAACACAGCTGCAGTAAAACGGGCATAACTCTTGCTCCAAAACTCAGAATTCAAAAATTCTGAATGCTATTGACATCTAGACATTCGGGGCTACATTCCATATTCAGAAAATATTTTAATTCAAGGTCATTTACTACTTCGAAAACAGCGATCAAGTTCAGGTCAGCAACATAAACAGTTTTGCGGGTATTTTTCTTGAAAATAAAATTAATTGAACATGTCGGGTATTGATTATATAGTCAATAAATTGTGTAACTAGCATGATAGATGTCCAAACATGATAAATTAAAATTAGAACACACACATATACAAGTCCAACATCAATCAATCATCAAACGACATACAACCTAACGAATGTCTCTGAAGTAAATTATTTGTGTTGTGACTTGTATGAATAACCCTATTAACAATTCTATATGCATTCATTGAAGATCCAAACTTTAGAGTCAAATTGGCACGATATCAAGAATATTGGGGTTAGCTCGTGTAAACCCACAATAAACCCAACGAAAGGGATAACAAAGGGAAATACGATAACAAAAGATCTACTTGCAAGAATTTCAATAACACTTGAATTTAATACAATTAGCAATTCAAGAGGACAGTGACTTGCCTGTTAGACGATGAAAACGAATACCAAGTATAATAGAATATGAATCCTGAAGCAACGAACTCACGAACTAGCACAATTAACACGTGCACAACACGTGTATAGAGAAGAAACAGCAACAGCCCAAGAGAGAGACAGCAGCCACTATCGTCGATGGCCGGCCAAGGGAGGCGCGCTGGCAGGCGGCGCGAGGGGCAGGGCGGCGCCAGGAGGTGTCGCCGGCGATCGAATCTGGAAGTAGATGAATCGGGATTTGAGGGTTGATGGGTTTTGAAGCTTGTAATGGTGAGAACGGGAAAGGGGGTGTACGGGGATGGTGTTTGGGGATTTGGGTGTCGAGGGGAGACAACGGGGAGTCGTCGACGGGAGTTGGGGAGTCGCCAGAGTGGAGGAGTCGCCGGAGATCGGCTGGGGAAGACGAACCAGTTAATGGGTCTGTTTGGGGAGAGAGAAAGAGGAGAGAGAACGGGAGGAGAGAGAGCGCGGCTAGGGTTTCGATTTGTGTGCAAAAATTAGGATTTACAGCAGAGTTGTATTTATAGGGTACAATTAGGGTTCAATAATAGCGGTTTTGGGTCAAGAATCCATCAAATTAGATTTTAGGGTTCAATTAGGAGATAAATCAAAATCAATCGGGTTTAAATAAAAATACCCGCAATTCGAAAGAGATAATAGGAATCAAAAGAATAGCTCGACAAAAAGAACGGAGATTTCATAAACGAAAATTTTAATTCGAATAAATAAATAAATAAATAATACAAATGAATTAAAATATAAATTGGGCTGGAAAAATAATTTGGAAATTCGCAAAGAAAATTAGATCCGATATAATAATAATAATAAAATAATCCAATATATGAATTTTAAATAGATAATCATGAAATAACAATTAATAATTATAATCATAATAGTACTAAATTATACAATAAAATAATATTCGGGTTTAGCAATTTAAATAAAATAATCCAAGAATGATAATATATTTTTTAGACACAAATATAAATATTCGATAAATAAGAAATAGAAAGTGAGATCGAAATAAACCATTATCCAAAATAAATAAAATTTTAATTAGAAAGTATTTTAACAAAAGGTCCGAATAGAATTTAGCACAAAATAAATCTACAAAAAAAACATCAAATTATAGAAAATACACGAAAAATACTAATTATCTGGAATGGGGGTTACAATTTCAGCTAGATTGACTGAGAAGAAGTGGATTTCAAAAATAGCGTAGGTCACTAATGCCACAAGCGATTGTACTGATGGTCGAAATCTACTTTTCCTCTGCTAATCTAGCTGAAATATGAACACAACTGTGGCCACTAATGGTAATAGCGACCATGGTTATATGCAAATTTCAGCTAGATTGACAGAGAAGAATTGGATTTCGACAATAGCACAGGTCGCTAATGCCACAAGCGATTCTACTGATGGTCGAAATCCACTTCTCTTCTGCCAATATAGCTGAAATATGAACACAACTGTAGCCACTAATGGCAATAGCGACCACAGTTATATGCAAATGTCAGCTAGATTGACAGAGAAGAAATGGATTTTGACAATAGCGTAGGTCGCTAATGCCACAAGCAATTATACTGATGGTTGAAATCCACTTCTCTTCTACCAATCTAGCTGAAATATGAACACAACTGTGGCCGCTAATGGCAATAGCGACCTCTGTTATGTGTATATTTCAACTTGATGCCAGAGAAGAAGTGAATCAACTTATCAACATAATCGCTATTGTATAAAGCGACCTATGATAGCTGTGGTTGCAAATGCCAATAGCGGCCTCACTATAAACAACCCATTGTATAAGATTAAATATGACCACTTCCCTGTGTACAGATTTTCTCAACGAATTCAGTACTTAACAAATCTTCAAAATACGAATAAACAACCTCCAATTCAAATTTGAACTTAAACATCCAAAATATGAATATGACCTTTCCATAGCTTAAACAATCAAACAACCAAAATAAGAAGAAATGAGGTTCATAACTTAAACATTCAAACTTAAACAACAGATCATTACAAAATTAAGCATCAAAATACGTTAAAATGAGGTTCGAATCTAAATAATTATCTGAAACCTACGGCGGGGTATACAAACCGGGCTTCCTTTATTTACAAAGGGCCCTTCATGTACGACCATCTTGTGTAACTTGGGAAATTAGCATTTCGTCAAGAATTTCTTCCTCAATTTCTTGCGCATGTTGCGCATGTTGTACAGGTTGTTGCGCATGTTGTGCTTCTTGTTCCTGAATTTCTTCCTCCTGTTGTACCGGTGGTTGAGGTTCAATTGGTTGCTCTTTGACAAGTTCTTCGGCACGTTTGTGCCCTCATGTTGACTTCTTCTTCTTCTTCCTTTGTTGACGGCTCGATGTTTGGGGAATGGGTGATGTCATCATCGCGTCAAATCGGGCCACCTCACCCACCTCCTTAATAGCCGAACGACACGAGGTGAGAATCTCACGTGCAAGATCCTTTGCGGCTTGAGCGACATTACTACCAAGCACTTGTGCGCATTTCCGTGCTACAACCCATACTTGGTCAATCTACACATCAAATACGAAATTGAATGGGAATAAAATTATGGACTTATCAATTATGAAAGAAACAAAGACATAAAATTAATAACAAAATAATCTGGCAATCTAAAAAAGAGACAAACAAATTATCATACGATTTTCCGAGTTAATGCTGCCTTTGGTTGGTACATGGCTTGCGAAGAGGAATGGGCGGGTGTGGGTTTGACCTCGGCACTCGGTATAGGAAGAAGGACACCGGTAGGTACAGATGTACGAGGAGCGACATACAAATGGGTGATTCTTTGATACCAGAACATGTACACAGCTTGGAGTGATCCATCATATGGAGGAATGCCTGTTAGAACGGTATCATTCCTCCACTCATTCCAAGCATTGACATCAGCTTGGTGATGGAAAGCCCAGTCATGATCGGGGACACAACCAACCCCTTTGACCTTGTGCAGGAGAGTGTCATATGATCGTGGTGCAGGGATGTGTTGTTGAAGTCCAAACTGACGAAGCACACAGTCGGGATAGTACATCTTGACGATACTGAAATTGACAAGTGGGGCTCTCGTCAACCATAGATGGCTGTGTTCGGTACAAATAGGAGGTAACCTTTCCAATCTATTGTTGGTGTACGGTTCGCAGATAACAAACTCCTCTCGGAACTTATCTAGCTCATCTCTGTAGTAGGTGACCACCCCACGTGGGTTATCTTTCCACGTATGTCTCCCAGACCAATAAACAATGATGGGAGCCAGCATGTGAACATTTGCTGCGTCCCCCATCCACCCCTCTGATTGCCGACTGATGTGAGGTCTTCCTAAGTGTAAGTGTTCCCAACACCAGATCTAGAGTATCAACATCAGACCAGTCATCTCCTTCACCATTAATTCTCCATTACAAATACTCCTGTATAAGGAGGCTAATACTACACTATCCCAGCTGTATTGACGAACTCTTATCAATTTACCGATCAGTGGCAAATATATAAGAGGCACAACATCTCCAGTCGAGTTGGGGAAGAGGACACCTCCAAAGACTGTCATCAGATAAGCCCGGGTGTAGCATTTGATTTGATATTCGTTGGAATCGTTGTTTAGGAATTTTTTTAATGTATTCTTCAACCAACTTAATCGAATAGAAACCCCATCAAATGTATTATCATTTGGCCCAACACCTAGAAAGTCCATCACAAGTTATTCCTTATTGAAGGCCATGGTTCCTGTGAAGGCGAGTCCATCAACTGGTAGTCCTGAGATAATTGCGATATCCTGAAGTGTCACGGTCATCTCTCCAAAGCTAAGATGAAATGTATGAGTTTCTGGCCTCCATCGCTCGATTAAGGTTGTAAGTAGTTGTCTGTCGAACTTCATTTTTCCTGTCAAACTTAGCCCGTAGAAACAAGCCTGAACTAGGAGCTGGTGTGTCATTGGATGCATATGCAAGGTCTCATGTATGCGAAAACTATATTCTCGAGATGTACCGTCCCACACCCGTTGGGATCTATGTGTCTGCTGTAACGTCAATACTGTCTGGTCGTGAGGGTCTGGCCCTCCAACTGCAACATGAGATGAACTTGCATGCCCAGACGGTGCAGACGTAGATGGAACATCACCTCGGCCACCCTGAAGATAAAATATACTATGTTTAGTGAATACTCGATAGGATGACATATATTATTTAAACGTTATAAAATAATAGTACTTACTCCGGGCCTAGCACTACTTGATCCCGCTCCCATCGTTCTTACCATATTTGCGTAGATTACCCAACAAAGTATTAGCAAACAAGAAAGTCGGTTAAGATCATTGTTGAGAGTGTTCATATGTCATCAAGGAACTACTCATTCAAGCAACAAAAATAAGGGGAAAAAAATACACAGACAAGGATGATCATGGATGGTATTATGGGATGAAACAGAACTAAAAAATTGCTATAAAATACTATGAAGCAAACAGAAAATTAAAAGAGTATACGGAGATCAGAAAAATATCATGTTACATATGAGATGTATCGGTTTATGTTTTGAGGTGCGAATCAGTAAGTACTCTCTCTCTCTGTGTTTGTGTATATACATATAGGTGTCATATATTCATAATAGCATAGTGAACACAATTGTTATGCTCATCACCCTTAGAGAGTCACATGCACAAACTATCTTGAGACTGAGAGACATAAAGAACCAAGGACCGTAATCTTGTGAGGAGAGAGATCTTTATAAGTATGTGACTATGCACAAGATATCTCCTCACACAATTGTTAAGTATCTTTCACAAAACCAGCAGAAGCCATCTCACACTTCATCTCTATTTCAATTGTGCATGTGACTATATAAGTATCTTTCACATGATAGCTATCTTGATGGAAAGTTAAACTTTCACGGTGAAAAATCCGAATCAAGGTTATCGTGAATTAATGGAATGATCTAATTATATAAGTATGATACCTAGTTCCTTTGCATGTGATTGGTATAGTAGAGTGCAGGTTCACCTAGCTCTAGGAAGAATACAGTAACAACTATCGGTATATCAATAGCATGTTAGCCTCCACATCTACTCTCTGACTCTCGTATTCCTAGTTTCATACTTGAGACATGAACTTGAATGCCTATCCTATACTATTTCCTACCGCCATTTAAAGTACAAGTTCAACTCACAATAAAAAATATATAATTGAGTGATCTCCTCAGTTAATATCATCAACAACTCACCAATTGTTAAACACAGATAAAAAAATATCTACAATTTGGCAACTAATAACCATCACGAAATAAACTAAAGTAAACTATAATTTAATCAACGAAAAACCAGCATAACACAACTCTAGTTGTAAGTCTAATACATTCATCAATCAATAAACAAACATTCAATTTGTAGCATATTTTTAACAATAAGTGAAAAAAATTGTAACCTACAACAAGAATCAAACATCACAATTGCAAAATACTAGGCATACCTCTTTAGGGTTTGGAGATTGGATATGTTTTGGGGATTTCCGAAATCTGTAGTGAGGAGAAAGATCGGGTATAGATGAAGTGTAAGGAAAGAGATCGGGTGGAGATGAATCAAACTCGAATTAATGGAATTTTTGGGAGAGAAATTAGGGGTTAAAGTTTTGGGTTTTGGGAGAAAGAGAGAGAGGACGCTGTTGGGAGAAGAAGAAGCAAAACGAAATAAAAGAGAGATAGAGAGAGCGACAGTGGTCGTTGAGTCTTAAAAGCGATCGGGCCCACTTGAACACGCTATTGGGAATAGTGACCTCAGTTAGACGAGGCCGCTATTGCCAAAAGCGACCACAGTTACACGAAGTCTTTTGCCAATTTTACAAAACCCTCTCTAAAATCTGCTAAGTGTGGGAATATAGTTCATTGTCAATCGTTATTCCCAATAATGGCTACGTCCAAATGGTGGTCGCTAACGACCCATAGCAACAGCAGTCAACCAATTACAATGAGTACAATGTGTTGGCCGCTATACCCATTAGCGGTTTCATAAATGAAGAGGCCGCTATTCCCAATAACGGCCGCTGCTGACGTGGTACTGGCTAGCCCACGAACGCTAATAGCTTGGAAAGTGGCCTAGAATCGCAAATATTTTCAAAAAGTGGCCTTGTACGGCAAAAAGTTCACTCAAGTATTGCCCATTTTCAAAAGGGTTTTTGACCTATTGACACCTAAAATTAGTATTAATACCCTAAACACACCTGCAGTTACACTAATACCCCAATAGTACCCAAACTTGTTATAATTGGACCTATAGGCACCTGCGTCTATTTCTGATAATTTTCTAATAGATAGCTGATGAAATTACTTTTTTACCCTTATTCTTAGTTAAAACCTCCCCCTTCTTAATTTTTCCTATCTTAAAACCTCTCTTCTCACTTCGTTAAATCCGCTCTTCTGACCACTTGTTTTTCACTTCCGGTTGAAGGTGGAATCGAGAGTGCGGGGAGTGGTAGAGGAAAGTGAGGAAGAAGATGGCGGGCAGCGGAACGTCACGGGTGAATCGCAACAGTGAACGGTATGAGCTTCCCTATTTTATAAATGCATTAATCTGAATTAGGCTTATTTTGCTATTATTGACTCTTGATTCTTGATGGGTTGAGTATTTTATGATCAATTCTTGATGGGTTGATTTTAAGTGAGAGTTGCATTAATCTGAAGCAAATGTTGATTGTTGATTGTTTGGGTTTATTTTAAATTTATTGAATGTTGACCGTTGATTATTGAGTATTTGGTCAACAATGTGGGGTTTATTTTTGATTCGAGTTAAGTGAGGGTTGCAGAATTTGGATTTGATCTAAGTTAGGGTTGACTTTGGTGTTTTATTGTGTTGTCATCAATATAGGGCTCACTTTGGTGGTGTATTGTGTTGTTTGTTGTGTTGTTGTTGTGTTACGTTAACTATTGGAGTTATAGACAAGCACTAATGTAATTGTTTTAGTGATTATTGTGTGACAGGGTGATAGATAGAGTGACGGTGTTGGTGTTCTACCATGGGCATTGGAGAGTAATACCCAGGACAAACAGAAAAAATACAAATGATATCGTATGAAAAGTATTTTGATTGACCCAGGGGAGTGTAACCTAGACTACTTGAGTGAGAGACTCCATGCTTTACTACCATATAATGAGGGGTATATGATGAAAGTAGTATATGCAAAGCTTGGGACATCTCCTTAAAAACATGGAGTTATTAGACATGATGTAGAATTTGCAGCTATATGGAAATTGCATTTAGAGAAGAAAAAAACACTAGAGCTGTATTTGTCATTTCGATCACCCAAGAATTGCAGTAGGTTTGGTGTTCATGCAGGTGAAATTATTGGTGGAAGGAGGGCCAGATATCGTCTAGGCTGTGGGCCCATTCCCTCTGAGCAGTTGGTTGTATCGAGTGATGATGAAGATTCTTATGTGAGGCAGATTGGATTCTATCATGACATATTAGGTGTTGTGACAAAATCTAAAGCAGCAGATGATAATGTAAAAGATGGCCCTGGCAGAATGAATGCAGATAAGGAAAATGAAGAAGCTGAAGGAATGCAGGGTAGACTGGAGAGATGGACTTGGCAGAAGGCAATGCAGATCAACCAAATGAACAAGCAGAAGGAATGCAATGTAGAGATGAACAGATTCAGTTGGATCAGGGCAATGCAGATGAGGCAAATGAACAAGTACCGATTCTAGGGGAAAAGACAGCACTACAAAAGTTTTATGAGGCTAATTATGAGGATAATGATAGTGAAGACCCAGATTTTGGGGAAATGAAGGCATTGATCATGATGCAGATGGTGAGGAAGAAGAAATACATATAGAAAACTTGGAAGTTGCAAAAGATGAAGCAGATGATTGCTACTCTGAAGATTCATACCATTCTTTTGATAGCGAGTTTGAAGAAGAAGCAGCAGCTGAAGAAGAAGATCGTGAGGGTGAAGAGGATGTGAGCAAAGAAGCAGAGGCAGAGATGAGTTCAGGATCTGTACAAGAGCGCGTAGGTCCAGTGTGGGGTGCAGATGTAGATATCCAATGTCCTCACTTTGAAATTAGCAGCAAATTTCCAAACAGCTACACCTTTAGAATGGCATTGAAACATTTCAGTATACAAAATAATTTTGGATATTGGTTGAAGAAGAATGACAACACTACAATTGTTGCAATATGTGGGATGCAGGAATGTCCATGGAGAATTAGAGCAGCTAGGATGCTGGACAAGAAAACATTTGAGGTGAGGAAGTACAATGCAACCCATACCTGCACTGGAATAAATAAATATGGGAATAGAGCTGCAATAAAATTCTGGATTGCAGAGATAATTAAGGGTGATGTGAAAGCCAATTCTAATATGAGGCCTAGAGACATAGCCAAATTTATTGACAACAAATATGGTTTGAAGGTTGGATACAAACAAGCTTGGACGGGAAGGGAAGAAACAAGGTAGCAACTTTTTGGAAACATTGAAAAGAGCTACAACCTTGTCTACTCTTTGAGAGCTGAACTGAAGGCAAGAAACCTAGGTAGTCACATTGAAATTGAATTAGAGTATGATAAATCGTTTCATAGGATGTTTGTGTCTTTCAAACAATATGCAGATGGGTTTAAGTTAGGATGTAGACCATATATTGCACTTGATGGGTGTCATCTGAGAGGTAAGTATTTGGGGACTTTGCTTACTGCCAATGCACTTGATGGTAATAATGGGTTGTACCCAGTAGCTTTTGCAGTAGTAGAATCAGAAAATCTCCACTCTTGGCATTGGTTTATTCAAAACTTAAAAGAAGCTCTTCGAAATTATATGGGACACATTTCCATAATTAGTGATCAGGGGAAGGGGTTACAAGAAGCAGTCTCAATGTTGTTGCCTGATGCACAACATAGATGTTGTGTTCGACGTCTATGGAAAAAATTTAAAAAGAATTTCTCTGGTGAAATATATGAAATGTTGATTTGGAGAGCTGCTAAAGCCTACACGGTGATGCAATATGATCAGGCTATGGGAGAATTGATAGCAATTTCAGTTGAAGCTGCTGCTGCATTAGACAGACATACCCACCTTTGGAGTAGAAGTCAATTCACTCCAAGATGAAGGCAACACTATATTACAAACAATCTGGCAAAGAGTTTCAATGCATGGATATTGGAATCAAGATACCATCCAGTTGTTGATCAAAATAATGGAGAAGATGATATTGAGAAGGAAGATTGCTAGAAGACGGAAGGGGGTGCTCGTACCAATGGCTGACAGATACAACAGTGATATTAGTAAGAAGGATGGTGGGTGAATAGTTAGAAAATCAGATGAAAGGTATGCAGAGGTTGAGAGTGTAGACAGAAGAGAGGTGCTTGACATGGTAGATATAATATGCACATGTAGACAATGGCAGCTAACTGGTATGCCTTGCATAGACGCGACTGAGGCCATATGCACAAAGGCCAGAGTAGATTGGACCATATTTGTGGATCCATACTACTATATTGACAAGTATATATTGTAAACTTGTATTCTTTTTTATAGCACCACTGCCTTGGAGTTGAAGGCAAATTATAGCACCACTTCCTTGGTACTCTATTTTGACTATTTTGTATAACAGTGTCAGGTACAAACTAGCATATCAGTACTCTATAAAACCTCTTCCTTGTAAGGCTCAATGGCAGCATCAGGAGATTGGGTATACTGTTGGCCCACCACATGCTAGGAGACCAAGAGGAAGACAAAAAACTAAGATAATTAAACCAAGAGATGAAGATGATGTTGGAGCCCACACGTTGTCAAGGAGGAAAATGACATGTAGTAGATGTCATGGAAACAATCACAACAAGTCCACTTGTATGGCACCAACCAAGTTGTTGGAGGAGTGGAGGGAAGTTCATCTAATGTTGGCTTGCCTAGTCAATCATCTACATATACATTGCATAGGTAAATTAAACAGTTATGAGATAATATAAATTGTCCTTGCTTATACTTTGTCTTATTCTACATTTATATTGGTAGGAGAGGTTCCAAGATAGGCTTGCGAAGTAGAAGAGGGGCTGCTGTAAGGAGAGGGAAAGGCAGACACATCCTAGGAAGTATTTACTAGTATCTTAACACTACACATTATGCACTGACATCAACTAACTATTGATACTTGTACAAATTGCAGATTAGGATAATTTAATCCAATCTCAAGCTAGTGTTGCAGAAATATAATCACAAGGAATTGAAATTCAGTGGCCGCCAATTTAAATATCATCATCTTTACAACCACCTCAACCAACAAGTTCATTGAGAGGGAGGGGGAGGACTGTACCTCTTAAAGGCAGTGGTGGGAGGGTCAGAGGTGGGATGTAATAGCAAAAACATAGTCTTGTAATAATTGCCTTTATCACCAACAATTTATGCTGCAGTACACTTTCAGACTTGTGTATCTATTTATGTATCATAATGAAGGTGAAATGTGAAATGTACACCATATGAATGCTTATCAACTTCATGTTTGGGGTTATAACTATTTTGTATCAGCCTAAACTATGACCAGGCGTGGCTAAACTATTATCAGGCTTATGTATGAGGAATTTGTGGTTCAGGTTATCTATGCATGAAACTGTGTATGATGTTTTTTTGCATCAAGCTTTATGCTTTGAAAATGAATGCAGGTTATCTCTCAATTTTTTGCATTCTCAATTTACAGTATAACTCTCAGTTCAAAAATTTTTCTCATGCACTATTTCCAAGATGTATAGACTATTTTGTTCATCAAGGTTGTCTAATGGTTGTGCTGCACCCTCCATACTACTGCTGCATATTGATAACAAGGGGTAATTGCATTCTCAGTAGATTATCAATACTGTATATACACAAACATATCTGAATGCATTCTTAGTGCATTATCAGTATCCGAATGCCTTCTCAATGCTTTGCTGCAACAAAATTTGAATGCATTCTCAATATGTTCACATCTGAAAGCATTCTAAATGACATGGAGGTAGCCAAACAAATCACAAAACCAGTATCAAATATTGCACAACACAAAACTGCTACTTCTCATTGCAAAAAAGATACATTTCATTCATTCAAACCGTGTTCCATTAACGATACATTCATTCATTCATTCAGAAACATACATTCATTCATGATAATTCAGCTTTTACAAAGATACATTGATTCATTACATCATATTCCGTCAACGAATGAATTTCTTACAGTAGGCAAATTCAGCGTCTGTCGTACATGATATGCATCGCATTAACAACAACATATACAACAAACAGAACAAAACAACTACGAAACAACGATGTCAAGCCACTTATACAAGTCTCCAACTGAAGAAGTTTCGCAGCGAAATTAACCTCCATATGTTGTTTCATTGATTTCAAGATCTCCTCTTGCTCAGACAAAATTGCCTTCAACTCCACCTCCCCTATCTCTTTCTTATATCTGTCATTATCAACTGATACCCACCTAAAAAAAAAAATGCACCCACGCTCATCTTTGCCTCTGTAATTCGGACAAGAGTAGAATAACCTACTTTTATTCTTATCTCTCACACACTCGACAATCTGGGCTCTCCCAGGAAGCTCGCAGTGGTACATCAATCGATTCTGCGTTGGTGATTCATAATAAGAACTGGTGGCAGACATGGAGGGGTGGAGAAGAGAGCTTAGATGCGGTGAATTTGGGAATTAATTGGAGATGGAAAGGGGAATATGAAATAAACAGTAAGAAGAAAAGATAGGGAGATCTGCTTAAGATGAAGAAGAGTTTAATTTCACATACCTCTTAGTGGATTTAAACTCGTTAAGAGGTATGTTCCTGAAATATTCCACTAACCTAACTAAGAAATAAACGGTGAGGGATTTTAGGTCCAAATAATAAAAGTTTAGGTGTTATTGTGATATTATTTTCAATTTAGGTGTGTAGGTAATTTCTATAAATTTTAGGTACCAATAGGACCTTCACCCTTTCAAAAAATCACACGCAACCTTTTTTTATTAAAAACCTTCATTAACTATCTTTTCAACACAAATTGTTTTTTTAAACCTAACTCGTCCATGTCTTGAAAACATTTTTTTTTTAGTTGTGCGCTTTTTTAAAAAATGGGCAGTATTTGAGTGAGGCTTTTTTCACATTTAGCCCAATTTTCACCCTCAAATGGCATATACTCAATTATGTTTGATCAATAATTTGTTGACTATGTTCACCGTAATTATATATTTTAAACAACTACGCTCACCTGATATACAATCAAAGTCTTGTAATGTTTCTTTGTTGTTAGCGTACAAAGTCCTCGCCATCAACCCACTGTTACAAGCCCAACCTGTTTTCTTTACATGTATTAAGCAAAAAAACAGCGTTAAACAAACAACACACTCCTCTAGTTATACAATTGTATATTGTATAACTTCGTACATTGTATAAGTTGGTTACAAATCACAAAATAAATGTATTGTTCCACACTTGTACCTGTTTTGCCTCAATTCCTCACATCTTCATTATTTGCATTCACAGGCTTCTCTATCCAATCATTCAAATCCTCTGCATTCGTAGTCACCTCATTAACAAATCTCTGATCAGTTCTCGGTGCCTGATCCGATGTGAACAACCTGAAGTGTTCTGTAACCCAAAGTAGTACATCAGAGCGACAGTAATCTGCTTAAATTTGTGATACATTGTGAAAACGAGAAAAGAACGGTAAGTAGATCAACAGAAACAACCAAAAGGAACCAAGTTATGACGACTCAAATATTGGCACGACATGTAAATATGTAATTCTATCTAAGAAGCGCTGACAAGTCGACACATTACATTATGTCAGTTGAGTAATGGTCGCATGTAATAAATAAACAACAATAGCGACTATCTTCCACAGCGAGCGCCAAAATCAATACCTTCTGTTTAGGATGGCACGGATCCAACTTAGCTATGTAGTAGCTTCTGACTATCTAAGGCAACACTCCTCTTTCATCCTCTATTCTTAGGAAATCCCGGAAATTGTCAGGTAGAGCAAAGCCTCGATACAAGATGACAATCAATACCTACAGCTATAAAGAATGGAGAGTAACAAATTGAAAGAAACGTTTCTACTTCTAGGACATAAATTAACCAATTGTTTCGACTGGACTTTTGAAATAAACAATTATTTGGCATATGGTTGTCTCCCTTCTCCACAAGATCCTCAGCGACTCCATGGATATATCTTCTTTAACTTTTTAGCTTTCCGTCCTCATAAGTTGACGTATAGAAATCAGCCATTTGCATGCCCCTTCCAGCTACTGCAATTTGATACCTACCTCTGAAAGTGATGGGATACAATAATAAAATCAGTGAACTTCAGACAAAGAAGAAATGGCGAGATAAGGGAGAAGATCACCCACCCCTCGCAGCTTAGAGCATCCAGATCTTCAGGTTCTGGGACACTAACGATCAAATGAGCAAGCTCGCTAAGTTTCCCATTGTGTCCAACCTTCCAGCACCTTATTCTTTGATCTAAGCCAGTGGAGAAGGCCCAAATACCATCTGTCCATATACCTTCAGGAAACAGTAACATTGTAAGAACAAGTTTGGGTCATATGAGAAAATTAATTTATCGAGGGTACCATGATCATGTAAGGTAAACGGGCCACATAACGATACCCATTGATGTATATTTAACATAGTAGAAAATATACCATGAGCATATTTAACATAAACTGAGAACCTTTAAACTGATATCTACTGCAATAATTACAGAAGGAGCAAGTTGCTCATGGGTTATAAATGATAGTCATGCGTTTAAATCAATTCTCCATCTCTAAATCCTAGCTTTATATTTGAATCTCTTTTAATTTGCTAACTGATCATGATATGATTAGGTTATTTTATTCTCTTTTTTTACTATACGAACTTGCAATTTGTGTGATCAGGAAGCTCTGATGCCAAATGTCTAGTACCTTTGACTGCTGAGCTGTGAGCTGAGTCAACTCTTTCTTGATGAAGTGTTCTAAGCTGAAACTGATACTGCAAACTATTAGCTAGATGATTACCACAGGAATCAGGGTTCACCACTTGTGGTTTCAACTCAAATGCTAGGTAGTGCACTGCCTGATCATCTCCACCACTAAGAATACAATAAGAAACTTCGGAACCTGACTGCAAACATCCCTTCCTTTCTGAAATGTGTAGACAGTTGACACCAGACTGGTGAACAGAATTCAGGACATAGAGGGGGGATATCTCATGAATCTTGGAAGATGGTAACGTGGAACCTGACTGAGAATTGCCATTTTGATTGTTCGAGGAATCACTTCCTAGAGATGGTGAGGTGTCAGATGAGACATTTTCAGTACTTTGGCCATCAGCATTAACAAAGCTAACTTCAGGTTCCTTTATGGAATCTGCACCACCATTTTTAGACCGATTTATCAAGGACTTCCACCATCGACCGCCCTGGCTTCCTCTTCCTGTTTGTGGTCGTGTTTGACAATCTAGAAGCATTTCCAGATTCAGCTCCAAAGTTCTTTGCATAAAAGTTCCAACGGTCTCGCTAAGATCCCAAAAAGTAATGCTTCCATCAGTGGAACCACTAATAACCAGATACGCATTTCCAGTTCTAATGTTATCTGCATGAGAAAAGAAAAAAGATTACTATAGAAATTTGTAGAAATGTTGAGGATACAATAATAAAAAATATAATGAATTTCAGTTAGGATGCATTGAAAGACTATAGATCAATCTCTCAACAAACATCATCAAAATGACAGTTTACAAAAAAATAAGCCAACAAATGTTGGTATCGCTCTCAAATTTCAAGTTTAATCCACCAAAATCTATCCTTTTTTTATTATTTTTATTTTTATATAGGTCTTTTATTCCTAGCTTTGAAAGAGTGACTACCAATTCTCTGTTATCACAGAAGGAGAGGGACGAGGAAGAGCAAATGGTCTATCCTTCCAGAATAAAGGAAGGTTGCTTTAGGTAGCTGAAGATCAGAACAAAGCTAAGTTGGAGCTATACATGAAAATAATCCCAGCACAAAGTGGTTAGCTGGATTAGGTGTGGTAACCCATTCACGGAAAGGAAAGTCCAACATGGGGTATGGTGTGAGTGACCTATTCACAGAGAAGTTAGGTCCAAGCTGGTTATTTCATCTAGTTTAACAAACTAGCCAGATCCAGCCAGGCATGTTGATATTGGATAGAGTCGGCTGACCATGGATGCTCCTAGGGAAATTAGTCCTCAATCCATCAAAAAACTTCTTGACAATAACGGCTCAAGTTTGATCAACTATTTGGGTTCATCTAACAAACCAATATGTCTCTAATTATGGCCCATCGTCATTGTATAATGAGTATTTGCATCATTATTCCTCCGGAAAGTAGCTGGGCACAAATCTCTCTCTCTCAACTGTGGAACATGCTCAACATGAATTCTCTTTTTCTAAACCAGCCAATAAAATTTGCCATGACTGAGACTTATTGGTGCATTCTCCAAACTTTACTGTATATTATGAGACTTTATATTCGCCCAACTGACCACATTTTGTCATTGCTTCATGCTATTGCAGATGACAGTCACCACCCTCTATCTTATTGTCTCATTCATCTCTCTCACTCTCCATCAATTTTAAATAAATTGATAGCTTAAGTGGAGCAAAATGATCAGCAGATTATACACTGAATTGCACCAGAAATAACTTTAAACAGTTAACTTATAGATTATATGGTGTGCATGATAAATGTACAAATATACTGTAACCCCCATTTCCGATAATTAGTATTTTCTGCGTATTTTCTATAATTTGAACTTTTGTAAATTTATTTTGTGTTAAATTTGTTTTGGATCTGTATTAAAGTATTTTCTAAACAAAAATTTTATTTAGTTCGAATGATATTGTATTTTGATCTTATCTACGACATCTTATTGATCGGCTATTTATATTTGAGCTTAAAACAAATATATTATTATTATTGGACTATTTTAATAAAATTTCTAAACCCGAATACTATTTTATTGTATAATTTATCACTATTATGATTATGATTATAAATTGTTATTTCATGATTTTCTATTTAAAATTCGTATATTGGATTATTTTATTTTTATACCCGATCTGATTTTCTTGGCGAGTTCCAATTTACTTTAAGCCTAATTCTTATTATTTCAATTGTGTTATTTATTTATTTATTTAATTGGGTTGAAATTTTCGTTCATGAACTATTTTTCTCTTTTATTGGGTTATCTATCTTGTGGATTTTATTTATTGAAATTGTGGGTATTTTTATTTGAACCGTGTTGATTTTGATCTATCTCCTAATTGAACCCTAAAAACCCAATTTCAGTTGTTCTTGATCCAGATCCACTTTTATTGAATCTTAAACCTCTAACCCAATACCCTAATTGTACCCTATAAATACTACTCTGCTGCAAACCCTAATTTCTGTACACAAATCGAAACCTAGCCGTCTAATCTCTCTCCTATTCTCTCTCCTCCCGTTCTCTCTCCTGGTTACTGTTCACCCATCTTCCCCGTTCGCCTTCTCCGGCGAACTACCACCTCCGGCGACCCCCAACTCCCGTCAGCCGCTCCCCTGCACCTCCCCTCGACACCCAGGTCCCCAAATCTCCACCCCGGGCTCCCTCTTCCCTGTTCTCGACATTAACGACAGCCAGAGCACCCAACTCTTTCCGCTCTCCTCCTTGATCGATCGCCGACACACCGCGCCACCAGCACTGCCCCCTCGCGCTGCCTGCCTCCGTCGTCGCGCCACCCCCAGATCCCGATTCCACTCCCCCTCCTCTCTCCTCGACATTAGCCACAGCCAAGAACCCCAACTCCTGTCCTCCCAGTTTCGATCGACGACCACAGCCTCTAGCGCCGCCCTCGACTCCATCCGTCGCACCGCGCAGCCACCTAGTCGCGCCGCCGCTGGCTTTGGTCGCCGGTGTTGCTGCTGTCTCTTCACTAGTGCTGATATCCCTTGCTGGTGCTGCTGTTGTCTCTTGTGTGCTGTTTGTTAGTTTGTGTGTTGGGTTCTTTAAGTGCACGTATATTGCACGTATTGTTGGTGGGTTGAACTAGTTCGTGAGTTCGTTGCTTCGGAATTCTTATTCCGTTATTCTTGGTAATCGTTTTCATCGTCTAACAGGCAAGTCACCGTCCACTTGAATTATTACTCGTATCAAATTCAAGTTTTATTGAAAATTCTTGCAAGTAGATCTTTTGTTATCGTATTTCTCTTTGTTATCCCTTTCGTTGGGTTTATTGTGGGTTTACACGAGCTAACCCCAATATTCTTGACATCGTGCCAATTTGACTCTAAAGTTTGGATCTTTCATGAATGCATATAGAATTGTTAATAGGACTATTCATACAAGTCACAACACAAATAAATTATTGTAGAGACCATCGTCAGGTTGTATGTCGAGTGATTGTTTGATGATTGTTTGATGTTAGATTTGTATATGTGTGTGTTCTAAATTTTATTTATCATGTTTGGACACCTATCATGCTAGTTACACAATTTATTGACTAAAGAATCGATGCCCATATAGTCTAACTAATTTTGTTTCAAGAAAAATAGATTAATTATTCCTATGTTGTACTATTGCATGAATTAATGAATGTATGTTGCATTGCATGATCCCAATGAGCTATTGTCACTATTTTAACCGTCCTATCCATGCTATCAACCTATTGTTCCTCATTGATACTATCATTCATCTCATATCTCTAGATTGCATAATGTATTGTTGCATTAACGAAATAATTAATAAGCCGGGGTTTAAGGGATTGACTGGAGTAGTTGATGACATAGTGACTGTACGCTGAAGTATGGGCCTTGTTTCCCAAAATATTGTGTTGGCAAAAGTTATTGTTATCGGTTTATTGTTAGACTACTGACACAGTATCCCCAATTGATCGTGTATTGTTTTTATTGAGCCAACCAGTGTGCAGCAATGTTGCAAATACCGTTATTGTGCCGTGTACATGATCTATAGAATCTTCTACTTAAGTCTAAAACGAAATTGATTGTATGCATTGAACCTGTGGTACGGCACACATGGGACACAGTAGTACGTGCATTAGTTACGTGTTAAAATGATTAATAGACATATGGATTGACACATCACCGACATTGCATATTGATCATCATTGTTCCTATTGATATCGAATATTGGCTAGGTATTACCGTTATTGATTATCCGTTACCGAATATTGCACCATTGTTTATAGCCAATTGTATCGATTATCATGGTTTTGTCCCATTTTATTGATTCTTATTGATCCGTTGATTCATTTTATACCGTTATTCTTTTGTTCCCTGCTTTCTCTACTTGCTGTCCATGACTTGCTCTAAGGACAATTTTTCTCCTCTTTTTAGATGAAGTATTTACAGGTGTTGATGGAGATTTACCAGATGGATTGGTAGAACAACATTGGTGAAGGAAATGATTGCATTGCTGCTTAATAAATAATTATTGCTTTGTTTGGAGACTTAATTATTGGATTATTGTTATTTTATTGTATTGGGCTTATGACCCGAATATTGCTATTTGTTTCCAGACATTGGATTATTATTGGATTATTATTGTACTTGGATATTTCATATTTTTTTTCAATTCAAGTATTATTGTTCATGAGATTATTATTGTCTGCGCAATTGTTCTGTATTGTTTATATTGTTGGGTTGATCGATTAAACAGCTTATGGGTGACGTTAGTCATTCGCTGGGCTTTTGTCATGTACTCGTATTCCGTATTTTTGGGAAGCGGAGCGTGACATATACTCAAAAGTCAACAAACCTTATGCATAAATGAAGTACTCACCCTCAGTCCGGAAAAAGCCAGGAATAACTGTATGTTGCAATGCTAGAACTGGAGATGTTTGGGAACCCAATGCAGCAATGTCAACCCTGAAAAGGTTCCAAGCAAATTGAGAAAAGTTATACACATGCTAAATAGCGTTCTGTGATACCTAATATGACATAAAGAAAGAAAGAAACGCTACAACTTCATTGATATTACATACCAAAGCCTGTAAGGCAATAAAAGAGCCCGCAGCATCACAGTAGCATCCGAGCAAGCAACCACAACAAAGCATACCCTTAACCTAACATTCAAGGATGAATTGAATGTCTAAGATTTCCAGACAAATGCATAAATTCGATTGGAAAACAAAACTCACATAAGGATCATCTAAAGAGTAGTAAATTTTTAGGTTCGACGTCTTACTTAGTATCAGCATGCTTTACTAGAAAAGCAGTGACAGCCATGTATCTCCAATCATTCTCATGTTGATCCACTAGGGCAGGTTTGCAATTTAATTTTTTCTTAGCACCAACAAACTTGGGTGGCATATGAGAGGAGAGCCACTGGAAAGATATAGATGAAAATACAGGTGTAGAAGAACTAGTCATATGTTCAGAATTTGTATTTGAACTATTAAGGTGCAACTTTTCAATGTCGACGCTATTATCTTGTAAACGCCAAGATGTTAAAACTTGCTTGGCACCAACAGAAATAAGTAATAACTCATCATTTTTATTATCAGCTGAATTATGGTTGGCACTACACTTTTGTCGTTCAGCAGCAGCAATATCATATATCTTTGATACGAAGCATATAGACCTTACAGCTGATCCCCCGACATGTTCCCCTAGCAATTTCGAATCGCACCAACTTCTTGAATCAAAATATTTGTAGCTGCATGACAAAGTCAAGTTTATACCTTTCAGATCAAGAACCATTAGCAAAATGCAAGCAGGCATCTTTGAGAATAAGAAAAACAATTATTCAATAGAGAAGCAGAAAAACTACAAAATAAAGCAAGGCTTCAACTAGAAGTCCATTTAGCTAATATCGACTCTTTCTTTCCTGTTCATTAATTTACCAAATATTGAGTTATCAACTCACAGACAAGCAAGATTTGATGCATTCTTGTTTAAACAAGCTACACTCTGGAGGCCAGACTACACTTGGCTCTACTAATTGAAGCTTACAGGATGTTTTCTATATGTAGGTATGACACCTTGCCCCTGTTGGGGGTACTATGAGACAGCATCCATAACTATATTATATGAGAATGTCACTAGTTAATGAGTTATATTTAATCATTCTATTGCACTCTTAAATTGGAAGGTGAGTTCTTTTTGGTTGTTTCACTTGAATTTTAGATGATTTCTTATCTCTGATTTAAATGTGACATTTGCAGCTTGATAAATATGTCCACCATGCATGAAGCCTGACAAATCATTGACAGCATGAGTAAGATTATGGATTCTATAGAAATGTTTAAGGGAAATTCTAATTAGATTTCCTAGATTGAAATTTACTGTTGATGTTTGTTTATTTTTTGAAGATTGAAATTCTTGAATATTGATGAGATTAGTTAAACTCAACACTAGCGTAAGCCATGCAAAGCATCGATGAAAAATTTCTCATTATTCTATATACTAACCACTGGCGTACTGTTGAGCATGAAGGTCATGAACACGATTTCACTCTCCCATTAAGGAGAAATATTGATGTTCAAGCAAACACTGTTATTTCAAAACAGCTGAGAAGAAATACTACCTAACTTGATATTGTTACAGCCCCAAATCAACACAGCAGGAACGTGATCGCCAACATATAAAAAAAATTCATATGCTAAGCCTTCTCTCACAATAATAGTTCTAAGAAGCAACTTTATTACTAATAATCTTCAATGAAAAATCTCAAAAATGACAACTAGAATGGTTAAACATGACTTAATCTAGTTGATATTTTTGAGATTTTTCATTGAAGATTACTAAAGTTGCTTCTTAGTACTATTATTGTGAGAGAAGGATTAGCATATGAATCTTTTTATATGTTACCGATCATGTCCCCGTTATTGTGATAAAAGCTTCCGCTGTGCTGATTTAAGGGCGTGACAGATATATTCAATTTTTCTGTGATGCTCAAAATTAAAGCTTTTACACAGTAAAAAAAAAAACAAACCTTGTTAAACGAACAGTTCCATCTTCACAGCCTGTTGCAAGCCATGAACATTGGTTTCTGTTAGAATTAGGTTGCATCCCATATGATATAAAACATAACGAATGTGTCTCTCTTCCATGATATTGTGTGTGCAAGACCTTAGGAAGTAGCTCCCTCTCCTGCACGGCCACCCATAGTCTATGAATATGAATGTAGTTATCCTGAAAAGAGGAGGGGGGGGGGGGGGGGGGGGGGGGGGGGGAATCTGTTAGCTATTAATAGGGAGCATATATCCACCTAATAAAAGTAGAAGTCATACAAAAAAATCCTAACAGCATTCATTGTTGATACTAATGGAAAATTACACCTACGAACTCAGGATGTTATTCCCAATATGTTTTATCTCAAGACCCATCTTCACTTTGTGACATTTTAAATCACAAGTACTTCCAATACCATTAACTATCCACAGCTTGTCTCAAAGTTTTGTGATGTTGAACTTGAACCATGGCAATAATTTTAGAATGATGGTTTAGTTAAGTGATAATAAATAAGTTTGTTAGCAAATCAAATATCAGCTGTACAAAACTTAAATCCATTTGAAGACCGGCGTGAAGAATTGCAGGGAACAAGAGCCTTTTGTTCCACTGAAATAATTGTGTCTTAATTTGTGTACAGAGAGAGAGAGGGGGAGTCATAAAACACAAAATAGATACACAAGGAAACATTGGTGCACCGTAGTTTCAATATGGCATCTAGTTATGAATAAAGAGTGAAGAATTTGCACAAACATAAAGTAAATTGAACATAAGTAAAAAAAAAAGATGATGAAAGCATTCAAAATTGCATAGTGAGAGAGGCTATATTGCTCCAAAGACTTAAATATGTGAACAATGAGGAGAGAATATAGACCTTGAGGTAGGCAAAACAGTTTTGATATTCAGGAACCTCCCCAAGATAATAAGAATATGGACGCCGCCATCCTCCGCAAGGAACTTGTACTGTCTGTGCAATAATGGATAAGAAGATTTGGTAGGATAAGACAAATAACGACATAATATGAAAAGGTTAGGTTCAGATAGATACGTAACCTTTGACTCGTTGATTACATTCCATATGATAAAATCTGCAGACATAAAGCCTACTGCATAATTTCCCTGAGCCAGATTTTGCTCAGATGTGCCCTTGGTAGTAAAAGATTGGATAGTGCCCAACTCTTTCACTTGTTTCATTCCAATAAAATCCAAGTTTTGTACATTTTTTATGTACCTAAAATGGCAAATACAGCCATCACCGCCAGTCTAGAAAAATAGAAAGAAAGAAAAAAAGTCAAATGTTGAAAATCACATTTCCAGTGTGAAATTAAGGGCTTAGCCAAGCATTACAGCATTACCGTGTGCACTTCAACATGGTCTAAATTTGATGTAGCAATCAAAACACTGGTGACACTAGAAATCCCATGGGCCCCTTTGAACTGACTAAGTGAGGAAACCCCATCAAGTGCCACACTTGACCTTGCAAGTACAAAGCTTTTTGACAAGGGATACACACTAAGATTACCCCGTTGATCACCGCATATCAGAACCTACAAGAAAACAGTTATATGTATAAGTGAGCAACAAAAGAACCAATTCAGATATATTTGTTTCCTGTCAGTAGGAAAAGAAACAATATTACAGAAAACAAATAATTTTAAGTCTTCGGCGGATAAATTCAGGTTTACCCTTACTTTAACAGTTCCCAGGAGTAAATGTAATATCCAATAGTGTACATATCATCTTCCCCCTTCCCTACTTCATATTCTCGGCTTTCTTCAGCAAGAAATATGTCGGTAAATGGGAGAGGTTTGGTGTTAAGGGAGAAGTACTCTTAATTCTTAAAATTCTGTCATCTCTTTAAAAAGAGACCTAGCCATCCTCGTTTTAAATAAATGAAGCTGACAGTTTAATTGTCAATAACTAAACAGTGAAATGCAACGGTAGTAGAAATATGCTTAATCTTGGCTAGGGTAGTCCTTACAGACATCTTGGCTAAGTTATATATTAAAACTAGGTTTGCCCGTTGACACGTGCCTACGGCACGTCTTTAGAATGATGCACCTTGTTTGATCATATAAATTAGTTTTGGAGGTCCAGCAAATTAATTGAAGTAGCAAACATATTATATGTGAAACTATTGGGATCCAGCAGAAAACATATTATATGATTTTTTTTGATTTTTTTGAATTATTTTTAAGGTTTTAAAATTTTTTAGAATTTTTTAAAATTTTTTAAAATTTTTAAAATTTTTATTTTCTTAATTTTTTGAATAGAAGAGGGAGGTTGAGAGAGAAAAAGAAAAAATAAATAAATAAATATAGGAGTTGTTTTAGGTGGGGATTTGAATTTGAGTTTGAGTTTTGGGGAAAACTTTTGGGGGGAAATATATGTTTTGTGAGGTTAGATCTGGACCTTTAACTTTTTGGGAATTGAAGAAGAACCACTTTGATAGCTTTCTTTGTATTTTATTATATAGATAATGGTCAAACATTGTACTGAAGAATAGATAATTCAAATTACTTGTCAAGTCTAATTACTCAACAGATAACTAGAGGCCAATATGTTGATTGTGGATAAATAAAATATAATAAGAGAATGGATACATGATGCATGCTACATTACTACTTAACACTGCATAATAGATATCATGTAAGGCAAGTGCACAAACAAGTAACTGGGAGTACATGAAGAAAGTAACCTTCCCCGACATTTATAAAGCTGAATATTAGCTTAATCAATAATCATAACATTCATGATACATTCTGAACTAATACCTCCTCTCTAGTTGATGCATCCAAACACATGATCCTTGATCCGAAAGATGACGTGAAAACAGCAGCTAGAGACACCTCAGGATTCAATGTAGAATAATTTCCAGCCAAATTTGAAGCATAACTAATATTCCACAATTTTATATTTCCTCTAGGGTCAGCAGTAAACAGGTGGCTGTGTAATGAAAACAAATGGAACTGTAAGTATTCATTGAATTTTTGGATGAAATGTGAAGAAAATTTGGCAAATGCTTACTTGCATCCAAGCGAATTGCACCAAAAAATTCCCAAGAGCTGCCTCTCCTTTTCAGCTGGCCAAGTACAGGACAATGCACATTTAAGGATAGGCCCATCGTGTTGGACTTTCATTACTGATGCATTTCCTTTACCATCTCCAACTGCTATAATATCTTCCATGTATGAATTGATGGATATCAGATCCATACAAATGACAGGTGCTTCTTTACTGACATGAGCAAGCTCAGTCCAAACTGGTTCATCGGGGTATGACAATTGAACGTGATGCAAATAACCATTATTAGTAGTTACATAGATGGCATTTTCTCTACTGAACTGCAGACACCGAACATATTCACTTTTGCTGTTAAAATAAAAAATAAAAATTGAATCAATAAGATACTAAAAACACTAAACTGAAAACATATGACAACAGTGTATAAGGACCAAAGCTACTGTACAATTTTTTTGAAGATGGAAATCTGAGCTTTCAGAGATACTAGAGCATTTCAGAGTTACTAATTTACTGTGCTATTGATGGTGAAACCAGGGTTACTAGTTCACTGCGCTATCGATGATAAAATCAAATGTAACAGATCATATATATGTGTGTGTGTGTGCTTGATTCAATATCAATGTTCAGAGTAATCATACAGATATCTCGTAGCAAATGTGAGTATATTCTCTAGGATTTTTTCTGATATCTAAAAACTCACCCACAAATTTTAAAATTTTAATGAGTTTCATCAGATGATGAAACTATCTGATGAAACTCCGTAAACGCGAGTAATCCAAATCAAATGCATGAAGATTGAAGAAGAACTTGACAACCTACATTCATCTCAAAAAATTACTTCTTTCAAATCATGGTAAAGCACCAGCTGAACTCAAAGATTAACAAATTTTAAACCTAAACATGAAAATTAATAGGACTGAAGATGTAAACTGACTATCAATTCAAAATAGCTCATCTGCCCGAGCAGTACATATTTACTTCTTCATCTGTGATAAGAGTAAGGCACATGCATCCATAACGTAGATACAAATTTAAGAAGAGAAAGCATAAACAGAACTTCTAAAGACTAAATTTGTTACGCAACTGGATTCATAGTCTCCCAAGTCTTTGCTAACATTTACAAGAGAATTTTAGATCCAAACTGTACAACCTTAAGGTAGATATTCCATAATCAAAGAGAATAACAAAGTGATTCTATGTTTGAACATGAGCACGAAATCAAATTGTCACTACAAGTTATCCTTGGAAAACTGCATAAGCCAACAACCCTGATAGCAAATATCCTTATATCCCAGGTCAGAACAGACATGGCGATTTATATTTTTTAGCCATCTGCTTTTCTGTAACTAACATTATAGCTAAAGTTCAAAATCCAATCTTCTATTCATATCAGAGATTGGAGAATTTGACTACAATTCTACTGTGGCACCAACCTCCATCACACAAGGGCCATGCGTGCCAGCATGCAGACGCACAGAGGAAAGGCAAATGGCAGATGAAATAATAATCTCAGAAAATTTGCTGACAATAGTTAAGATCAAATGGAGACCTAAATATAAGTAAAAGAATACCTGTCCATCAAGTTCGATACTTTTGGAGCACAGATACTAAAGATCTCGGACTGGTTCTTTAGTTCATCTAACACCCTTTTATGAACCGACATCTCCCCCAAGGAAGAAGAGTGAAGTAAATGTATTTTAATTGCAGAATCAAATCCAGCAGTGATAAGAAGGGATGATTTGGGATCATATAAGCATCGCCATATGCCTCTTCCACTGCATAATCGCAATTGCAACAATGAATTGGTCAAGCATAAATTATCTATAATTTCATTTAAAAATTGAATAATATCATCAACTCACATGTGCTCTTTGATTGTTGAAAGGTGCTCACCATCCATACCCCACACACGACAAGTACAATCTTCACCGGCCGTAATAAATATCTAATAAAGGATAATTTCAATTTTAAAGACTAATAAGATGTTCATGGCTAACAAAATAAAACACTCCAGAGAATATAAGCCTCTAGTTGTTCCATTTCAAATATTTCACAAAAAGTGAGTAGTAAATTATAAAGGATCTGCAGTTTACCCACTATGCCAATCTATCTTTCTGTTTCAGTAACTTGAACTATTCCATATCAAATTACCTTAAGGAAGCGCGTTAAACCAATGTTCTCTTACCATTAATTTTCAGCTATCATTTACTTTCACACGTGTATAGTAATAAGCCAATATTCACTGTCAGTTTTCCAATGACATTGAAATAATTTTTGGGGATATTTCTTATATGAATCTGACCATCTATAGTTATCCCTTAGATATTGTTACTAACTAGCTGATCATTTTTAGCAGAATGCAAAATTTACACATCCAAATGGTCAAAGAAATTTCACTCTAGATTTTTGAAATCTACTGCAGATGCAACCTGTGTCAAATCTGGATGGGTGACAACACACATGTCCACCCTTCCAAGATAATAATAGTAGATATAGCAGGAAAGAGTTTTCTTTGGCACACATTTGCACGTACTAAGAATGTTGACCATGGGAAACAGATGGAAAATGATGGCACACAAATTTTTATTGGAACTGTAATAGAAGATATGGTTATCAACTCAAATCTCCATTGGGGCAAGCATACTCTTAAAGTACTTGATATTGATGATAATCCTATGAGCTAATCTTGGTTATCTTGGTCATGCCTCATGGAACTACGGACAAATACTGATCAAATTATTGAATATACTATAATCCATTACATCATATGCATTAGACTACCATCTTTATCACACATGTTATTTTTAGAAAACCATGCAATTTGCATTGTCTAACCAAACAAATAAAGGTTGTACATTTATGGTTAGAATATAAGAATAATAAAATTCTGTCAACTAGAAAAACTTTTACCTGATGTACACAACAAAAGTCTGATAAAAGGAATTTCATGACATGCATATGCATCAATGAAAAATATGTAATCTCTCCGTCATACAATAGATGTCATTCTAAGATTTTGCGCACTTATTAAGAAATTTCAGAGAATTATGTAAAAAGAAGAAACCTCCTCTTAATTAAAGCTCTTAAAAGAGCTTGCGATATAGAATTCCACAATTAGTCATTACCCTTTTTATTGGGATTATCAAGAGAAAATTTTGTTTAAGTGAAAAAATAGTTATAAGGTTATAATTGGCAGACTAAAAAAATTAGTGAACTCTTGAGTAGTTCAATACATCTCCTTGAAAACCTAAAACAACTACTTTGGCACAGAAAAAACACCTAGAATGACATCTATTCTGGGATGGAGGGAATATATATTACATAATCTGAATGCATATGTTTGCATGCAAATGACTGATAAAAGAGTAAATAACCTGCGTGAATAGATTTACAACAGAACCTTACAGAATCCGAGATACAACAGTCCCAAATACGAGCATTATGGCCAAACAGCACGAGGTTATCTGATAAATGACAGCCGGTTGTCTCCTTTAAATCTCTGCAGGCTTGATTCAGATCACTAATTATCCAGATGCGAGCACTGTCCTAACAATGAAAGTCAGATCAAATTCGCTAAGTATAATTCAAAAATACATCTATTATATATATATATATATATAAAGTTGAGTTTTGATCCTTTTGCTTCCACGTTGGCATTTTTTATTCATTTTCTTGTGCCACATGGCATTTCTATGTTAAACACGTGATAAAATTCACATTTATCATCTTTCTTTTCTTTTGCCACGTGGCATTTTCAAGTAAAACATATGATAAAGTACCTATCATCTTATCTCTATCCACTACAAATTCTTAGTTCTTTATCTCTATCCATTCGTAAGGTTAGAGGGGGAAAGTCCCACTTAATTATTTCTATTCATTTCCAATATAGAATCTAGAAACAAACATGTTGCACATATTTCTATCCATAGTCAATTGTATTTGTGCATGTTTACAGATATTTCAATTTTCACATCTTCTTTTGTTTTGTTGATATGATGTACAAGAAAATTTGACGATAAATATTAAGGTATCTAAATTTGATCTTTGAAGCACTTCAATTGACTCTTAAATGCATGAAAAATGAAACGTTATATGACTCTTGAGAGCTATAACCTAATTCAATCATCAATATTAACTTATTTAGATGAACTTTACTACTAACAGGATGAAATTAATTAAATATTTATTATAAAATTTGAAAAACTGATGATGCCTCATCTTACCATATCCTGTAAAAATAATTCTCATATACTTTACATCTCTTCTATAGCTACTTTGAAATTTTAAGATAAAAAATTTACAAGATATAAGGGATAATATGTATATTCTGAATGCATATTCTCTATGTATGCATGAGCTACTTATTTGCTATTCTCTTTTACAAAAAAAAAAAAATTAACTAAATCTTTATTTTTCATGTATTATTTTTTAGTACAGGATCAACAAGGCATGATTGATATAGATTTTATACATGTAGGGGTAAGGTGAGGAATTGATGATGTAGAGTTCTACTCAGATTGGATGTTAAAATTAAGTGATAAATTTCTAAAATTTTGAAATATGCTCACATGATAATATAATATACGTAATAGTTAATTATAATATTTTTGAAACACACCCATTCACATCGCTCTATATGATATATCTATGAGTTACTAACAAAATATGTCGATAGTCACTGCAAGAGGGGCAAATGGACTATTTGTTAGATACTTACCATGCTAATTGTTTTTTTTCGGTTTTTTATATAGCAATATGTCTACCGGTATTGTTTTCTTCTTCGATTGGATGAAATATTGATTTTTTTTTCTTTAAAATAATTTCTTATATGTTGCTTAACTATTTTGTTTATTTCTTTTCCAGTTAAAAAATTAAATGTGATTGATTTTATAACTGAGACAATAGAGAATTTTAATAAAGTGGAAGTGTACACTGAGGATGGAATTGGACGCGTAAAGGATAAGAAAATTCACCTACGATCATCAGAAACCGACATCAATCTCGATCCATCAGAAGACCAAGCAATGCGAAATATTGAACCTTCATGACCGATGAGTCTGCTCAAGTGAATAGGGACATATTGTTGACCACGAAATTCAATGCCATCATTGGTTAATGTGCAATAATTCTTCGAGTCCAACTCTGACAAAGTCGCAAGCTGGTCTTGAGGAATTAATTTCCAAACAATGATCTACAAAAAAAATTAAAAATTTGAAAATTGAAAACTTCACAAAACAATAATTGATGCTAAAGACCTCTCATATCATATGTGCTACCACCAGGTTAACAAAGTAGTAGGGACGAAAATAGTCTAACAAAAGAAGCCACAAAGGAGCAAAAATATATATTGCTTACCCATGTATTATTTCAAGTCCAAACTTTATAATCCATCAGAACATCACTCTTGCAAACATCAAATAATGTTCAACGAATGACACTCACCTCATTATAAATAGTACCAGAAGCTATGCGGAGGACCTTTATGCTATCACCCCAGATTCGCAGAGAATACAAAAGGCACCTATCTACATACAACAAGAAAATGAACTTGCAGTCAACAGATGAACAAAATAATTTAGAAAATATACTATTACTTCGAACCTAGAGGTGAGGAAAGTTCAAGAACCTGGAGATTTCACCCGAAGAACTACAGTGGGCTTATTCATATCCCAAATAGCAACTGAGTTGTCACTCAGTCCAACAGCAAGATAATTTTCCTGCCAAAGAGAAGAAGGCAACAACAGATCAGTAGTTCCACAGCCAAGTCAATCTTCAATATTTGTAAAACTCTCGTATATAACAAGATTTCCCTTTTAAAATAAGACTAATTTATTCAATAAAAGATCAACATATTCAAGAACCACTCGGACTAAGATTTGTAAATATTTATTTATGCCCATGTTAATCCAGATAGCTATTATAGAAAACTAAACTTTAAGAACATTCCCTTTTTATTTACCGCCTGACACTATTGCCTATTGGGAACTTTATAAGAAAGATCATAATCTTACCAAAATGCCATACTGATCGAACTTCTATATATTTAAAATGGTAATCTTTGCAAGTTCATATCTAAGAAAAATATTTCAATAAATATTTACGAAACATTATCTGAACATTATACTATAAAGCACGAACATGTTCATGCCAACATGGATACAATGTGACACGACACCTCATATAGAAATTTTTTGAAAACCACCTTGAAAGAGCTCGTGTTATGTCTCAAACAAATGCCCACTACATGTCAGCTTCCACGAGTGTCTGTGCGTCATCGACTTCATTTTATATGAAAATACCATAATACCTCCAACGAGTAAAACGGTGAAAATGCCCTTAATGTGTAATGTACAAAAATAAAAATTTGGCATAAATGTACATAAGTCTTCCATTTTCACATTTTATTTGTTGTAGAAGCTAATTTTAACACAAGTCCGAATTATTCAGAAGAAAATGTTCATTTCATATGTCAACTACTCGTTTATGCACAATCACAAGAACGATCAATATTAAACTTCCTGGGTGTGTTCACAAACAAGCGAAGTGATAGCACGCCACTCCAAAAATGCAACTCCATTTGCAATTCTCTATGATTAATGGTCCCAACTAACTTTTCTTTTATTTTTTTCTTTAAAAACTATGCATGGGCCAATAATGTGAGAGAGTGGTATTTGGAATGGCATGCTATCATTTCCCTGCAAATAAAGTTAGTCATTTAAGTTAATTTTATGAGAAGGTAGAGGTTTGCTAACTTTAGTTATCAAACCTCTACCTACGCTCATAACTCCATTTTTTTTGGCGGTGTCTGTCAAGCCAACTAAAGCTAGCTCCTTTATCTAGAGAGAAACAATGGAGATTGTCAAAGTTTAGATAAATTAGGTTTTAGTGGAGCTGAGATAGTTGCAGTTTGCTCGACTTTTTGACTAAGGAAAGTTGAGATAACTGTAGGCTCCAAAACACTGCAAAGTTAAGAAAACTAGGTTTTGTGAGATAACCCAACAAAACTCCATTCTCTACTAGTTTTCAAGTCTTGCAACTAGGAGTTGACGAAATCCCCATAAAACTACCCAATTCCATCAAAATCGAAACTTCCCCAAAAAAAAAACTACCAACAACCAACTCACCTTCGAGAAACAGGCATCGAGAACCCAATGATCAAACCGCCTCAACATCCCAACCAACTCCACCTCGACCCTCTCCCCTTCCTCCTCAACCCTCAACTCAAACACCTTCACCCTCTTCTCCCCATACACCCCAATCAAGAACACCCCACCCTCCAATTCCATTTCCCTAACCGCAATCCCATGCACTCTAATCCCATCAAAAACATGCAGCTTTTTCAGCAAAGTTCCGAGCTTTATATCGTAAACCAGTAACTCCGATCCGGATCCTGCGAATGAAGTAACGTTAGAGACAGAAAGAGAGAGAAAGAAAGGGCAGGAAAAAGTTTACCGGCGAGGAGGAGGGGGAGGGGAGAGATAGGGAGAAAGGAGAGGGCGGAGATTTCTCCTAGGTAGGAGCCGGGGAGGATGCGGGGATGGTGGAGGTCGAGATCCGCCATGGCTGCAAAAGTAGGAGCTTTTTGGGGATTTAGGGTTTTGAGAGGAGGAAGAAGATGAGGGGTTTAGGAGTTGGGGGCTTTGAATGGGCTGGACCTTTTTGTTGGTGTGAATATGAAATGGGCTGGATTTGGGCCGGACTTAGATGATCTAGCTGTAGAAACCAGTATGGCTTATTGTGCTTAAAGTCTCAATCTTTTTTGTTGTTGCAACTCGCAAGTATTTGGGTATATTTTTGTTGTTTGTTTACTTTGAAGTGGGTTTTTTGTGTGTACAAAATATAACTTTTATCGTAGTAAGTTCTGAGGATATATAATTGTTCTAAGGAGAGAGGGTGTAATACCCTACAAAATTGAGTAATGACAATTTTGCCCTAGCGCGTAACGCACGTGTATTTTGTACTGTTACGGGTAATATTCTTAACGTACTTTTATATAAGAGAAAAGTGAGCCTCATATAGAGTATGAAGAAATTTTTCTCATACAAAGTGATTATACTCACTTTGTGGGACCATTATAGAAGATCTACTTCGTCCATCATATTTATCATGCTAGTGGATGTATGTGTAGAAAAAATCAAGTGTTTTGGAGATCATTCACCCATGAATCATGTGGTTGAAAAATGAACAATTTCAACAGTAGTACAAAAATTTTCTCAAAAAAAACAGTAGTACAAATCAAACAACAAATTGAAACCACATGATACATGGATGAATGACCTCCGAACCATTTGATTTTTTCTACACATACATCCATTGACATGATAAACATGATGGACGGAGTGGATCTTCCATGAGGGCCCCACCAAATGAATATAATCACTTTGTATGAGAAAAATTTTCTCATACAAATATGAGGCTCACATTACTCTTTATATGAATGTAATATTCTAATTTTTTATATATTTTCTGTTTTCTCAAAATTCATTTCAATCCTATTTTTAGCCAACTCAAATATTTATTTTAATCTTTGTGTTTTACGTACATTACACTTGTCGATTACGTATATATTCTGTTACGTAAAATATTCGTAACATTATTAAATATACATATTTTATATTTTTAACTGCTTTTTGTTCTCTCAGATTAATTTTATGTGCATTTTATTTTTGGCTAGTCGTTTGAATCGGATTAGAATCATTTGTAACAGTTTTTTTTCTATTATGACAATTTTTTAAGACAAACTTGTAGTCTGGCAAGTGGCCTCGGATCAAAATTCTCTTTTATAGCTTTATTTTTAGAGAATTTATTTGACATATTATAATTATCAGTTGTTGATTTAATATTTTTGTCAGATTCATCAGAATTGGACAAATAATGCGCTTAATTATTCTTTTTATTCTTTTATAGTTAAATAATGCTCTTGATGGTGCGCATTGATACATTGCATGTGTGACCTTGAGCAAGTGGCATAAATCTCACTTTCTTTTCAAGTTCAAAGTCCCAAACCTTTGCTTATTTTTTAAGATAATGCTAACAGTCCAAGCTATAAATATCTGTGCCTTTATGTACTTGACTCTACTTAGGATTTCAGAGGCACATGAGAGAGAAGCATTGGGAAAGCAATCAAAGCCTACGTATAACTTGAAATTTTAATTATTTACTGGTGTTCTTAGCAGGGCCGGCCCCACCTTCACGCCAGTGAGGTGGTCGTCTAGACCCCCAATTTTTTTACAATTTTAGAACATCCACAATAATGTTTCTTATTTTTTAGAAAATGACATGTATAGAAATAGAAAAGATCAATAATGTCTGCAGTGGTTGTTTGCTTAAAATTTCTTTTTTTTGAGTGAGACAATATAACATGTATCGTCGGTCGACGAATTTAAAAATAAAAACATCGGACGAGACATGTTGTCTCGTCTCTTCCTAAAATTTTTAAAAATTTGCGTGGGTTGTTCCGTCCGCAAATTTTTTTTTAGAGAGACGAGACAACTTGTAGTTGTCTCTTCTCTAGCGTTTTAAAAATAATAATAAAAAAATCGGTGGGACGGGACATGTTGTCCCGTTCGTGAGATGGGGTTTTGATTTGGGGTGGCGTGGGAATTTAAGTTGGGCTTTCTTAAAGTAAAATCATTTTGTTTGCCATGCTTTGAAGACAAAATGACATTTTTACCCCCTAGTGTTTAACTTTGAAAGTGTATAAATTCCTTCTTTGGCTCCGAACTCTCAATGTGCTATCTTCTCTTCTTAATCTATTCTTCTTTAAAAAAATTGATTAATGATACTGACTTATCGTCCTCTTCAACATACAGGAAAAATGTCTTCATCAATAAAGAGATTTATTGGGAAAGTGAAATCTAGACGTTGGTCAGAGTCTGCACAATCACAAAACAGAAGTGAAGAAGAAACAACTGCGCCTGTAAATTTGCTCGATCCAACGGAGTGGGTCAGCGTAGTCGATGATGGACAACACCTACATAAACTGATTACCGATGTTCCTATCGGTGGATTTGTTACATTCAGATGAAATTGGAAGGGACCGATAAAAGCTTCCAAGCTAGTTCCCTTGTTCCTCTAATCAGGGATTTGATCGACAAATCCGGGTGGGCACGTTTTTTTTCTATCGATACAGAGAAGTCCTCGGAGCGCCTAGTTGAGGCTTTGGTTGAGAGATGGTGAGACACGACCCACACTTTCCATCTTCCAAGTGGTGAGTTGGGATTTTCCCCGTTAGAATGGAAAATGTTAACAGGATAATCTATTGGAGTCGGTGGTGTACCGCCATGTGACGACGATGCATGCACCTTCGATATTGTCCAGTCCAGGTTCTTCGCAGAAATTAAACCAAAAGATTGGAAATTACACGGTATACGCTGCTCATTCTTAAAGAAGTATTTTCAGGAAAAATGGATCGAAGCCGCTATGGAATATCCTGAAGTGGCGACGAAAGTTGCCAGAGCTTTCTTCCTATACTTTGTAGGTGAGTTTCTCTTGCCCAATGCTTCTTCAGTAGTGAGATGTGGTTTTCTTGCTGCTTTTGAAGATTTGAATCTAGTATGCACGCATGATTGGGGAAGTCCGGCAGTGGCATTGCTATATATGTCTTTGGATTCTTGTAGCAAACTAAAACTGAAAGCATTTAATGGTCTGTAGCAAGTACTGGAGGTAATCTTACTAATAAATAATTATTAATTTGTAGTAGTATCGCAAATACCAAATATTAGTATCTTTTGATTGTCAATAATACATATTAAATTTTATCATTTTATTTCAATACTGGGCATATGAATACACAAGTCTTTGTACACCAATGAGTGATAGAACCATAGATTTTGAGACTCAATTCAAAAAAGCGGATATTCGACCCAAAATTGCACGGTGGAATCGCATAAATTTGGATCAAAGTAGAACTGATTTGATTCGTTACAATATCTCCATCGCAAGGAGTCAACTGGAGATGAGGTCATCGGCATCTATTATATGGCAATCATATCATAGATTGTCATATGAGAACGAGTATGATATTCAATATGCGATCATCTTATCCTGCCACTGTGTTATCTTTCAATATGGCAGTCAGGTAATAGTTTAAAAAGTAATTGTTCCAATGCTTAATTTACTTAAGATTGTTAGTGTTAATTATTATTTCAATGTAGGGGGTTTGGTATCTCGGTGATCGATGTTATCGGCAAATAACTGGGAAATTTGCTATACCCTAAATACCTCCGACTACTATGTCTCGAATGAAGCCACATGAGTTCTGTAACCCTATTGATGCTTCAACACTAGTCAGTCGTGTTCCACAGAATGTATATGATCTGTACTGGGCTAAGGTATCAATTGGTCCTATTGTGCCGAATCTCTCGCATGGAGCTAACATTAATTTCATAGGGATAGCTGGTTGCAGTGATCCATCTGCTCAATTGCCATGCCAGCACCTCCTTTTTGGTTGCCCTCGCAATATCCTACACAATCGGCTCTTGAGAAACTGGCATTTTATGGTTATTCCGTAGTAGAAGCACCTTTGTTCACGGGTAGTACAATGACAAGAAACCTTGGCATGGAAACTTTTGAGTTTGAACCATGTGGCGATCAATCATATGTAAGAAACTAAATTTTTATTTATTTTCGGACTGTGCTTATGTTGATTAATATATTTTTTTAATATCACAACTTCATTTGTAGGATGAGTTGTACAGACAATGCCAGGAACTCTCAAGAAATAATTATTTATTAAGGAAATTTATAACGGATGAAATAGTGCTACGAGAATTAGTTCCCCCGATAGCAATTGCATGAAGGAGATCGATATCAAAGCATCGGACTTCTACATCGCGGTAGACACAATTATCTGGTTCAGAAGATGCCACACCATCATTTGTACCTAATAACCAATATAATTAGTATTAATTTGTTAATTTGTATTGATTTGGACAAAGGAAGTTGTAGGGATATTTGGGGTATTGTCTTATTAATTATTTAAGACATATGTACTTATTAATTTGGATGGGAATCTAAACTTTTGAAAATGTTGGCTTGTACCTTGGTCAATTCTCGTGGACCAAGGTATTCCCAAGCTACTTTATATTTTTTTGCAATTGTGGATTCACGTGAAGAGACTCCTTTAACTCTATTTAAGCATGACCCAGAACAACTTATTCATCATCCCCTGAAATTTACAACATAAGCCACAAAATGTCTCATTTCTCTTCTTCTTCAACCTCCACTGACTCAGATGATGAATGGGATCAAGAAGATGATATAGCAATACTGTATAACAAACATATGCAGCAACGAGCTTTGGGTAATCTTGCTTCACAACGTGAAATGCATCGCCATTACATTCGTCGTGAAAGAGTTGAAGGCCATAACCGCTTGATGCAGGATTATTTTTGTGATAATTCTGTTTATCCTGATAGTATTTTTCGTTGTCGATTTCGAATGCAGCGGGTTCTATTCAATCGGATACTTGAAGCATGCGTTGAGTACGATCAATACTTCCAACAACGGGCAGATGCTACAAATGCTATTGGCTTGTCCAGTTATCAGAAATTAACAGCTGCAATGCATTTTTAGCGTATGGATCTTCTGCTGATGCAGTCGACGAATATGTCAGAACTGGAAAAACAACAGTGTTAAACACGATACGTAGATTTTGTATTGCAATTGTGGATATTTTTTGTCCGCAATATACAAGAAAACCCAATGCAGATGATGTAAATAGACTCCTCGACGAGAATAAATCTCGTGGATTTCCTGGTATGTTGGATAGTGTAGATTGCATGCATTGGGTGTGGAAAAGTTGCCCTACAGCTTGGCCTGGACAATAAACAGGTCATGCCCGTGAGCCTACAATCATACTAGAAGCAGTCGCGTCCTATGATCTTTGATTTTGGCATTCTTTTTTTGGAATGCCGAACAGCAATAATGATTTGAATGTACTAAATTGTTTTTTGGAATGCCGGACAGCAATAATGATTTGAACGTACTAAACCGCTCTACATTATTTAATGATATTCTGAATGGTTGTGCACCACCCGCTAATTATATTATCAACAATCATCATTACACCATGGGATACTATTTGGCAGACGGAATCTACCCCCCATTAGCCACTATAGTAAAAACTTATACTGCACCAGACACACACAAAAAGAAAAAGTTTGCTCAAATGCAAGAAGGTGCACGGAAAGACGTCGAACGTGCTTCCGGAGTTTTATAGGCTAGATTTGCGATAGTTAAAGGCCCGGCTAGAATGTGGGATGCATAAATTCTATCTTATATAATGAAGAGTTGTATTATTTTACATAATATGATTGTTGAAGATGAGCGAGAAGAAGATGTACATGATTATGACTACGAACAAAGTTCGTCCACTACAGCGGTAACACCTAATACAACTCATCCAAGTGAACAGAAAGCTCGTATGGCACGCAATGTTGTTTTACATGATCGACAAAAATATCATATACTGGGTCAAGATCTAGTCGACCATATTTGGAACGAATTTGGGGATGTCGAATGACAAATGTAATAGATCGACAAATTTTTTTTTCCCATGTACTTTTTTTGTTAAATTAACGGAACAATTATGTTTCATGTTTCAATGATGAAAGTATTCTAAATGTAATCGTATATTTTAATTATCATGTAGACATATGAAACCGATGTTTGCAAGGGTCGTTAAAATTAGGTTCGTTGTTTTCGTAACTTTAAGCTCATGTGAAATTGCAATTTTAAATATTGTACTGTGCAATTAAAAATGTAAAATTCAAATGAAAAAGAGACAATATATTATAATTTAATGAAAATTAAGCATACAATACATAAGAACGTACATGATGAAATGGATACATAACTATTGAATGAAAATCTCCAATTAATAGGTTCTAAAACTCGTACAATACTAACTAGACTAATATGTCAATCCCTAATGAAACCTCTTTTTTGCATTATTTGGGGTTGCCTACAAATGAAATAGTAACGTTGATCGTCAGAATATTGAGTCAAGTCCAAACCCATTATTCGATCTTCCTCGATTTGCTCTTGGATTTCCTGATCTTTTTCGTCAGTGCTAGTTTCATTTCCGTCGCACTTATCCTACGTTCTTGCGTCTCAATATAAAAGGAGTTAAATCTTTTGGTCTCTTCAAGCATAGCCTCGTCGGAACCACCTGCGGCATTTTTGGCCTTTCTTTTTGCTGCTTTGCGTCCAGGTGGACGGGAGAGAGGTGTAGACGATTCACCACCATGCCCTACATCCGAGTTCGGAGAGTCAACATTTAGAGGCGCGCGTTAACTGCTACCACCATCAGATGATTGTGAGCCCGAGCCATATTCGAACACATGTGTGGTACGTAAAGAAAATTTTGGCAAATCTTTCAATAATTGATAACACTCTTTAAATCGAAAAGCTTTTTCAGTAGAATGCATATATTCAGTTCTTGCTTCTCGTATCTACAAAAAAGAAAACAACAACATTGGCAAATTTTTTAACTTGGAAATTAGATTTCAAATAAATAAATGAAAATTTTCAAATCAACATACCTTATCGGCCTCGTTTGTTCCGCTCGCAACTCTGTTTGTTACACTCGCTAGCTTAGCAACAAATAGAGACACTTCTTTGGAGATAATGTGAAATCTACTACTAGGCGAATTCTATGTTCGATCGGTTGGAGTACCTAATATAGCTTTGAATGTGTTAAATACACGATACCAAAATTGGCTACCTGATTGGTCCACACCAATGGTTAGATCTTGAGTGATTGATATCCAACTTTGAGAAATAATCACATCTTCATTTGTTGTGTAGGCTCTATCTCTTGAACCCTTGGTTGCCATTTTTTGTCAAATTATATTTCTCACGGTAAGCTCTCAGTGAAGAAGAGTTGGTTGATCTATTTTTTCCTGAATAGTTGTACACTCTGTTGCTATGTTTTAGCTAAGTATTTATATAGGAGGTGATGAGTCAATAGATAGCCGTTGAAAATTAAATAGCCGTTTGATCCAATACAATATAGCCGTTTGCAAAAATCTAACCGTTTGAGTTTTAAACGAAAAATAGGTAAAAGGCCGTTGGAGGGCAAAATTGGAAAACAAAAAATATATATATATAAAATTTTTTAACCCATGGGAAGGGACCTGTTGTCCCGTCTGATCACTTTTGTGATCAAACGAGACAACATGTCTCGTTTGAGGGGTTTTAATTTATTTTTTAAAATTGGGAAGGACGATACAACATATATCGTCCGACCCTATTTAAAAAAAAAAAATTATTACGGGACGATACAAGTTGTCTCGTCCGATTATATTTAAAAAAATTAAAAATATGTGGGACGATACATGTTGTCTCGACTCCTATATTTTGAGATTCGCAAATTCGTTTCTCATATTTGAGAAGGAACTGTAGCTCATTTGACATTTTTTAAGAAAATAGCAAACGACTGCAGGCGCTCCATTCTCATAAAATGAGAATTTGGCAAATATAGCAAACAACTGTGGATGCTCTTAGGAGCTTCTAAATTTGTATTTTCCTTATAAATATAGGCACGTATTTTACGCGTAAAAAAAACATTGTAATCATGGGCCCCAGAAATAATTATTTTAGCTTTTCACCTTGGCCCCCGGGAACTCAGGGTCGGCCTTGGGTTTTTGTTTACCTTTTCTTTAAAAATAATACAAATCTATATAATAAATTACAAAGAAAGCTATCAAGTGGCTCACAATCAATCCCTTTAAAATCAAAGGCCTAGATCAAAATCTCACAAAACATATTTTCTCTCCGAAATTCAAACCCCAAAACCAATTTTTTACCCCCAAAACTAAAAAACTTATTACTTTATTACTATCTCTCTCTTATCTCTTCACTTTTTTATATTTCTCTCTTTCTCTCTCTCCCTATCTCTCTCTCCTATTCTTTCTATATTTACTTAGAAATTTAGATTTTCAGAATTTTAATGTATTTTTTTTTGCACATGTTATATTGAAAATAGTAAATATCTCTTCAACTCCACACTTATAATTCTAAGAAGTTAGATTTTATACCCCATTTAGAATTATTTTTCAACATAATGGAAACATGGACTTTTATTTACAACTAATTATTGTCATACTATTCAAACTTGAGCTACATAATTATTGTTTTACTGTTTACAGGCTTTTCGTGTTTTGTATTGTTCCGAAGACGTGTCGTAGGCACATGCCCACGGGCAAATCTAGTACAAATACAAAGTACAAAATATATACTATATATTGTCCAATTAGAGCATCCACAGTCGTTAGAGGTAAAAAATGCATAAATGCAAATTTTACCTTGCATTTCGACGAAATGTTGTAGTCGTCAAAAGGCAAAAAATGCATATTTTCATTAAAAATGAAACAGACGAAACATTTCTGTGATTAAAAAACAATTTATAACAGAAAAAATATTAATAAAACATACGGGACGATGTTTCGTCCCAAAAGGAAGAAAAAAATGCAAATCCGGATTGTAAGGAGGTTTTTTTTTTGCAAAAACAAATTGCAAAAAACTTTAAAAGTTGCAAAACCAATTTAAAATTTTGCAAAAAAAAATATAAAATTGCACCCAGTAACCAATGATAGTCATTTGCAAAATTTATTTTTTAAAGGGAATGAGACCCGAAAGGCTTGGACGAAACATCTTGCAAAATTCGTCCAGTCATTATTTTTTCTTTTCTGATTTTTTTCTTTGTTTGTTTTTTTTTTTTGCTTTGTTTTTTTGATGTTTCGTCACGTCACGCAAAATATGCATTTTGATATATACACTGCTATCTTTAGCTTTCTACTGTAACGAAATTGTAAAAAAAATAACAAAATAGCTCACGACTGTGTCGGTTGGATGCTCTAATTAGCAACTTAGAAGAGAATCCAGAGGGCAATGTGGATTTAGTCTGTATTTATATATCTTGATACTTGTGTTTTTTTTGTGTCAAAATTGTATTTTATTCGTTTTTTTATTTGCTTTTGTTTTATTGTTTTCCCAACATTAGTGTATATTTTTTGTGGATTTTATTAACTGCAATTTTTTTAAATCTATGATTCCTTTTTAATTAGAGAACATATTACCCACAAAACATTGAAAATTTTGCCGAAATGCCCCTGTTTTTGAAAATAATTAGCGAACTGCCCTTGTTTCGAAAACATTTAGCCATTTGCCCTTGTCTGTGACACGTCAGCAACAAACGTGATTGGGAATCACGGCATCAGCTAATTGCATGCCGTGTTTCCCAATAACGGTATTTCTATTTGAGAAAATTGCCATGCCGTTATTCCCATTAACGGCATTGGTTAATTTTTCAAATAGAGCTCTACTTTATTAATCTTGACTCGAGATTAATTCCAAATATGAAATAAACTGATGCCGTTATTCTGGAGAACGGCATCGTTTATAACTGATGCCGTTTTTCAGAATAACGGCATCAGTAATAAACTCTTTGCACTAATCCCTATACTCGAAAAAACCCTTCCTCTTCCCCCTTTCTCTTCCGCTCGTGCCTTCTTCATTTCCAAACAGAAAACCCTAGACGATCTGGAAAAAAAAAATCCACTAGATCTTTGGTGTGTTATTGACTTCTATTTCGGAGTATACTCTTCAATCCTTCATCCAGAGTTCCTTCTCATTCCGAATCCGAAATCTTTGTAAGTAACCAAAAACCCTAATTTGTATTTTGTATAGTTGATTTTGACTGTTTTATTATGTAGTATAGTACAAATATTGTAGATTAGGGTTATTGAAGTAGTAATTTTGGAAGTATGTAGTATTGTAGATTAGGGTTTACTAAATGTTGAGTTTTTGAGATGCTCAAATTCTTAAATATTCAAGTGATTTACGTTTGAAGTCGGGGTTTTGAAGATCCTAATACACTTAATTTTGGTGCTTGTTGCTCATGCACTCAATTTTCCTAATTCACGGGGAGATCTTAATACACTCATCTTTGGTGCTTCTTGCTTATTGAAGATCCTAATTCACTAGCAGATCTCTGCTCATGCACTCAATTTTCCTACTGAAAATGTTGTTGATTAGTCTTTGTTAATGTGTACAGGCCAATGGATCCTGCACAACCATCTTCTTCGCATGGTGTTGGTGCTTCTTCTACGCCTTCATTTGGACCACGGGGACATCCGGGTCCATTAGATCCTACAGTTCTGTTTCTGCAAGAAGACCACAGATCGCAGGCCGTTTGGACCGGGGATGTGGAGAAGATGAGTTTTAGGATGCACAAGGTCATGCCTGTCCTCAAGAACTGTATTGCTATGGAACATTATTTGGTTAGCAGTGGATTTAGCGGTATGTCAAAGCTGACCAACATAAAGTGTGATCACGCCTTGCTTATCGCACTGGTAGAGCGATGGAGGCCGGAGACACACACCTTCCACTTACCGTGCGGTGAGATGACGGTCACCCTACAAGATGTAGCGGTGATTTCGGGTCTTCCAATTGACGGGGTGGCCGTCACAGGCAATTTGATGTTCAACAACGTTGCACTGGTACGAGATTATTTGGGGTTGGATGTTGATGAAGTTGACCACGGCATATGGGTTAGGGAATCCATTAGACGTTCATTCCCAGAAGATAGTTTCACTCACATTCGAGTTGCACCTGTGCATACGGACATCGAAATCCAGAACTATACGCGGGCATACGTACTGTCGATGATTGGAGGGATCCTATTCCCTAACTCTTCAGGTGATGTAGTCCACCTCATGTATCTTCCATTGATAGCTGACCTACAGACAGCCGACAGGTATAGTTGGGAAAGTGCAGCTCTAGCCTCCCTTTATCGTGCACTCTGCAACTGTTCGATGGGTTCGATTCAGATGACCGGGCCGATGTCCATCCTGCAAATTTGGTGTTGGGAAAGAATACATCTCGGCCGACCCCGTGTGACGGTACTATCAGAGAGTTGGAGGGTAGTCCAGGATAATCCCGTGATGAGAGCTCCTCTCGGTGCATACTGGGCGGGGAAGCGTACGTGGAGGGATAACGTACGTGGTGTCCTAACTTATTATAGGGACGAGCTAGATCAATTGAGGGAAGAGCTCGTCAATTGGACCCCGTACACGGATGAGAGACTGGCTCGTCTACCACCTATTTGCACTGCTAATGCGCAGTTGTGGTTGACCTTAGCTCCACTAGTGAATTTCTCAGTTGTGAAGTTTTATTATCCCGGCCGTGTTCTTCGGCAATTCAATGCACAACAACCCGTCCCCGTGAACACATTATACGATCGTAGACTACACAACATCACGGGCCAAGGTCGTTTACCGAACATGGATTGGGCCGATCACCACCGCGCGTATGTAGGAGCATGGAATGAGCGGAGGTATGAGTTGGTAGTCGAGGGTGTTGAGTATCCGTATGATGGATCAATGCAAACAACTTATATGGCCTGGTACCGTCGCATAACGCGATTTTATATCCAACCCAAAATGGATTTTCCAGCGGGCATCCAAGAACCTATACCCGCGATTCATGTTGAACCACCACCGGCATTTTCATCATCACAGCCGATGTACCAACCGAAGGCCTCATCATATCGTATAATGGTAAGTTAGATTGTTTGTTGAATTTCAATTATTTCGTTCCGTTCTACTTATGCATCTTCACTTACAATATATATGGTTTACTATTATAGATAGAAAGCACATGGGACATGGCTAGAAAATGTGCGAATGTGTTGAAGAGCAATGCCAATAAGGCATGCAAAGAATTGGCACGAGACCTCCTGTGCAATTGTCGTACCTCTCTTGAAGAGGTTGGAGATGGTCCTCGTTTCAATGAACTTGTGCGTTCAACCGAAGGTCAACGCCAACAAGAACGGCCTACCGCTAGCCAAGCTTCACCTCCACCACAACAAGCATTGCAATTGGGAAATCCATCACATCGTCGAAGAGCCAAGACCGTTCGTGATCCTCCACCGCCAAGCCAATTGGCAAATCCGGAGATTGAAGAAGGAGGAGGTGACGAAGAAGAAGGAGCTGGTCCAAGTGGACCCCCAACGCAAGAACAACGGGAACGTAGGCGGAAAGTCCCGGCTCGGATGAGAAAAGCACCCAAACATTACACTCCAGGATAATTGGTAGGAACAAACTAATTGTCTTTTTGTAACACATCATTTTATGCATTTATTAATTGTATATGTTTGTATGCAGGTTGTTATATGTGGGTGTGCAAATTGTTGAAGTATTTGATTTTGATGAAGATTAACACATGAAATATTTGAATTTTGTAATGTCTGTGAAGTTGGTATGTGGGAGTGGCAAAGTGAACTTAATCAATTCTGATATGTGAAATAAGTCCAAGTGAACTTGATGTAGTATTAAAATTTGAAGTTGAATGTATGTGGAGTTCAAAGTAGTATGGGGACTTGATCTGTGAATTTGAAGTTATTTGTGTATATCTATGTGAATTTGAAGCTTAAATCTGTGCATATCTCTGTGAATTTCCAGCTTGATTCTGTGCATATTTTGAAAACTTGAAGATTTGAAGTATTTGATCTGTATAGTATATGATCTGTGCATATTCTGTGGATTTGAAGTATTTGATCTGTGCATATTCTGTGAAGTTATTTGAAGTAATTGAAGCTTGATTCTGTGAATATTTTTGAATGAAGTTTAGTTGGTTTTGAATCTGTGAAGTTGGTTTTCAATATGTGAAATTGGAATTTCAACTCAATTTTGATGAAATTGAATGTATCTGTGTTTGAATTGAGTTTGAAGCTTATTGGTGAATGAAGCTCTGAATGAAGTTGAATTGAGTTTGAAATTGAAAATGAGGGATTAAACGAATGAATGAAGTTTATCTGTGTTTGAATGAAGCTTTGAATGAAGTTGAATTGAAGCTTATTGGTGAATGAAGTTGAATTGAGTTTGAAGCATGTCTGTTAAGTCAAAAAGAGAGAATAAACGATGCCGTTATTCACAATAACGACATAGTAATCCTGTAACGTTATTGCGGAAAATGGCATCTTCATATAGGGGAAATTAGAAAATTTATAGTTCCTGCCAAATGTTTCTGCCTCCACAGACGTGGTTCAGAATAACGGCATCTATCAAGCATGCCGTTATTCTGAATCACGGCATTAGTTATGTATACCGTTATTCAGAAAAACGGCATTAGTTAAACAACAAAATTTGAAATTTTGAGCATTCTGGCAAACATACTGTCTCCACAGTCGTTCTTCAGAATAACGGCATGCAAATAACATGCCGTTATTCATGAGCACGGCATCAGTTAAAACATCTGTGCATGTTTTATGTGCATGTTTTCTGTGCATGTTTATTTTGCGAATGGTAGTTTGGAACAAATCTAATCATACCCACCACTCAATTTAAACATACAAATCACACAACACTTATCGTAACAAACAATAACAATTATAGAGAGGTACGACACAAATAAACATCTAAATTAGTTCATACAAACAATTACAAAAAGTGGATACGTAAGCAACAAACAACATGAAAATAATTCAAGTAATTCAAACGTAAATTACTCAACAAACAACAAACAACATGAAAACATTTAACTAACATATAATAACTAAGAAAAATATTCAAGTGCGGGTAGATTGTGAAGTCCAGACACTTTGTACATTCTTACAACTGCGTCTATTATGTCCGCTCACACCACATTTTGAACATACCTTTCCACTACTCCCACCTTCTCGAGCGTCCATGTCATTGCGTATACGAGTACTCTTAGGCCGCCCCTTGACCCGACGAAGACTAGGATCAACTATTAGTACCGGTGCGCTTTGGGTAGGCCAATAAGATTCGTCTGGGAAAGGATTGAAAGATGGTGCCCATGTTTTTGCTAACGAGTCTGTAGAGTAGAAAGGATCTATGTACGGTTGATAATCTAGCGCCCGGGAAGCACATGCCGCTAACACATGAGAGCATGGAACGTGGAATAATTGAAATTTTCCACATGTACAAGTTCGGCCTTCTAGGTCCACCGTATGCCAATGCCCACCCTTTTGATATCCACCGTCCATTCTAATGCCCGTTTTCACCCCAAAGACACCATCGCGATTATTGAACATTATGGCCTCATGTAAATTCGATTTTTCACGCCGGGCATCAATAAGATCCTGGATTCGGGGTGCCCATAGTTTACCTTCAGCGATAAGTGTCTGCGCGGCCTCACGGCGGTCGGTGAAATACGTATTCAGACGGAAAAATATATGTTCTACAATTGCGGTGACAGGTAAGCTACGAACACCTTTTAGAACCGAGTTGAACACTTCGGACAGATTTGTTTTCATAATACCATATCTACGCCCACCATCAGCAGTAAGTGCCCACTTCTCAATTGCTTTCTCCTTAACCCAATTAGCCGCATCAGCATTGCTAGCTTCAAGTTGTGCCATCTTTTCCTCGTACTTTCTCCACTGATTTTCACTAGCAATTACCTTTAGTTTATTCATCAAAAAATTCGAACCAAATTTTTTATGAAAATTGCTAGCAGAGTGCCGCATACAATACCGATGATATGCAAAAGGTTCCCTCCACGTGCCAAACTCATTTCCCATTGCTGATAAAATACCGGCATGTCGATCCGAGATGACGCAAAGACCTTCACGATCTGTCACATAGCACCGAATACAGTTCATGAACCATGTCCATGTTTCTATACTTTCACCTTCAACAAGTGCAAATGCAAACGGAAACAACCTACCGTTTGCATCTGGTGAAACCGCAATCAACAAACAGCCTTTGTATTTTCCGTACAAATGAGTACCGTCAACACTTATAACTGGTCTACATGATTTGAATCCTTCGATCGAAGGACCGAATGACCAAAAAACACTCTTAAATGTTTCTATACCCGGCCCAGTCGTAGTCTTCGCCCACTGTACAGCCGTACCCGGATTCGAAGCTTGAATTGCATTGAGTAGGTATGGTAATTTAGTGTACGCTGTTTCAAAAGAACCATATAGTTTCTCAATTGCTTTATGTTTTGCCTTCCAAGCTTTCCAATATGATATTGTGTATTGGAGCCTACTCTTCACCTGCCCAATTATGGCTCTTGGTGTTACTGTGAGTTGTTCCCTCAGAGTATCTATTATCAGCATCGATACAACCGTCGAGTCAATTTTGCTGTGATCCTGAGTCAATGTAGGATTCACACATGTGTGTACACCTTCAAGTTGTTTCACCACAAAATAATCACGACCTTTGGGAATAATTGCACGCAAGCGCCATGGACAACCGACTACATTTTGAAGTGATGGATTTTCTGCAATCTGCTCGGCTGAATGGTTGATGGGAGCGTATTTACATTTCACATGGTACAGACTACGATCTGATTTTACCGTTACGAATTCCCTGTGGTTCTTCACGGCATACATCTTTACTTGATGTTGTAGAGCATCTTTGGATGGAAATCTTTGACCTATGAAGAGTTCATCCAAGTTGGAAGACCCAATGGAAGACTGGTCATGTTCATGTACGGTGGCACGGGACATCCATTCGCTTGACTGCGATCCACGCATAGCTGGACCTGTGTCCTGGCTTGGCAACACGCGGGCATTGTTAACCGGCACATGAGCATTGGCATCAACAACCGGCACATGAACATTGGCATCAACAACTGGAGCTTCAAGGGCGATCTCCTCATCATCATCCTCGAGACCGCGTACCTCATCTTCTTCCTCTTCTACCAAGTCGTTATTTACTACGGCGTTATCAAAGTCTGTCAAAGCAATGCCAGCTACCAAAAAATTTTGCGGCAATGGGGTCGGATGTAGCGGCTCGTATTCGGAGGAAACAGGTTCCGTTGGAGTTGTGCTAGTATCTCCAACAGTATTAGAAATCCTTACGTGTGACTCTTCAGATGGTCTCAGAATCCTAGTTGGCCTTGGACCGTCGATAACAACTCTTGTAGTATTTGGAAGCCTCGTTTGATCAATATATAACTCAACTATATTCCAACTACAACTTGGATGAAGTGTCCTAAGCAGGACAGACCTCAGAGAACTGTCACTGTCTATGGGTACCAACATGAAGTACTGCCCATCCCCTTTACCAGCAGAATAACGGGCTCTCAATCTCAGAGTCATTTCACTTCTGTCCCAATTGGTTACTTCATATATCTTATCTGTTAATTCTGAGTAACCAAAATTGGGGGTAGCCCAAATAATTACAGGATCAACATCACTATAAGAATATCCAATTTTTGGATCCTTAATTACTTCACCCCCAAAATATAACCATATAGGGATATCAAATTCCATACCTATGCATAAAAATTAAAACATATTCAAATCATTCACTACTCAAAATGTGATGAATCTTTGAAATAAAAATCAAACATAAGGTTAGTATGATAATACCTTTCAAATGATACCAAAATAACCACCGGCAAAATATTCGTTGATGAGGAAGACTGAAAATAAGAGTGGGAGTGAGGAATTAGGATGTATGGAATTTTATAGGACTCAAATGGTTGAAAATTTTTGATTATGAGATCTAGGGTTTGTGGGTAAAAGGGGTGATGTGAGAGAGATGCGTTTTACAAATCAGAAGGGGAAGAAAAGGGGAGAAGAAAGGGGGTTACGCTTATAGGGATTTGTGCAAAAAGTAAATAACTGATGCCGTTATTCTGAAAAACGGCATCAGTACAAATGATGCCGTTCTCCGGAATAACGGCATCAGTTCATTTCTTTTTTGATTTCCAATCTCGAGCCAATGTTGATACAATATAGTTCTATACTAAAATTAACCAATGCCGTTATTGGGAATAACGGCACGTAATTTTTTTCATATACAGATGCCGTTATTGGGAATAACGGCATACAATTAGCTGATGCCGTGATTTCCAATAACGTTTGTTGTTGACGTGTCACAGACAAGGGCAAATGGCTAAATGTTTTCGAAACAAGGATAGTCGGCTAATTATTTTCAAAAACAGGGGCATTTCGGCAAAATTTTCCAAAACATTTTGCTTGTAATCCTCTATGGCTCTATCAGAGTTTCACAAGCTTGAATTGTCTCAATCATGCACTTCTGATGTTTTTGTTCATCACGCAGTATGCTACAAACGACTTCTAAGTTACAACGTGAAAAAAAAGTATTATTGCTGTAGTTGTAAGTACATAATTTTTAGTCATAATTGACTTAAAATATTGATTACATAATTTTTGTTTGATTTTTTTGGGAAAATAAACAGCTAGTCAAGATGGCTACTCATTCAACATTCTACCTACACCACGTATCACACAGAAGAGGCATTTAACTGGTCAAAAACATATCACAAAAATAGTTTTTTAAAGAGTGCAAGACCGTTGTCTCGTGGAGGCAGATTAATTTTGCTCAACTCTGTCCTTTTTTCTATCCCCCTTTACATGATGTCGTTCTACTTCCTCCCGTCTTGGGTTATCAAAAGAATAGACCGAGCCAGAAGCAATTTTCTCTGGTCAGGTTCATCTGTTCACTATCCAGGCTCGCATCTTTGTAATTGGAAACTCATCTGCTCTTCTAAAATGGCAGGAGGTTTAGGGGTTTTAGACCTCAGACACCAAAACCTGGCCTTGCTGGGTAAGTGGATTTGGAGATTCCTCAAAAGGGAGGATCTCCCTTGGATTAAATGCATCAAAGCCAAATACTTTGTGGCCAATGATTGGTGGAGTTTCCCGGTTCGTCCGCATAGGAATTCCTCACCCTTCTGGAAAGGGATTTGGAAAGCTGCTGAGGCTTTCAGGTGTGGATTAAGCCATGTTTGTGCGGATGGATCCAGGACCAGATTCTGGTCCGACATTTGGATAGGTGAGTCTTCCTTAGCTACCGCCTTTCCTGCTATCTTCCGTCTCGCTGCCAATCCGCTGGCTCTTGTTTCTGAATACTTTTACAACGGTGTAGCGCAAAGAGAATGGACGATTCCCATCTTAGCTGATTTACCTTCCCATTTAGGTCCAGTTGTTGATAACTTTCTCGAAGTTATTAACAACGTGGACTGGTATGATAAGGAGGACTTCCTCTGGCGATGGAATTCTTCTAAGACCTTCTCAGTCCGTTCTTTCTATCTATTCCTCAATTTCAGAGGGATCAAATCCCCGTTCGTCGACCTTGTTTGGAATTCTTGTGCTCCACTGAAGGTGAAGATCCTTGTGTGGTTAGCTCTCAACAACAAACTCCTTACCGTGGAATTACTCAACAAGCGGAACCTCGCTTGGGGCCAATTGTGTCCTCTGTGTGCCTCATCCTTCGAGGATGCAAACCACTTGTTTATAGAGTGTGTTTACACTTTGCCCCTTTGGAAAATTACCGCTCTAGCTTGGGAAGTGTCTGAAATTCCAGTCAGTCTTTTCGAATGCTGGTATAAGCGTCCTCCGAACCGTTGCTTTCACATATCCTGGATCCTTTCCTTCCAAATTATTCTATGGATCATTTGGAGAGAAAGAAATCACAGAATATTCCGGCATGTTTATAAGTCATCTCGAGATTTATCTAATGAATTCCTTCTCTTATTCAACTTTTGGTCCTCTTCCTTGAAGGAGGAAGCTAGAAAAAATATGAGGTTTGATAGATTGGAGCGAGCCTACCATGTTCTTATTAATCTCAACGCTATTTAAAGTTCTGTACCAATTTCTACTTTTTACTGTATTGTTTGGATATCTCACGTTCTGTTTTATTGGTGGAATCTATTGTCTGCTTGGTGGATTGGAATTTAATTCCTCTTCGGTTGTTTTTGATTGCAGGCTGAAGGGTAGTGTCGACTACCCTTGTTATGACGCAGGTTTTTATTTTGGTCTCTGTTTTCTTGGACAGCGATGGCCTTGAGAAGGTGTTTTGTTTTTTGGGTTGCTAGTTTTGCTATGGGATGTTTCCCCTCTTCTCTTCATCCTGATGTTCTTATCTAGTTCTAATGGTCTTGCCTTCCCATTGTGTGGGATCGTTTCGATCTGTACCAGACCTTGCTGAGCTCAATTGTTTAGAGCTTCCTACTTTTATTTATAACTATGTGTGTATGTTCTTCGATGGGCTGTTTTTGATCTGGTGACTGTGTAGTTGTTCATTCCAGCACCTGCTTATCTATGTTCATGTTTGTTTTTGAGGTGGTTTTGTTGGATTCTATGTTTTATTTCTGCGATATTCTAGCTATTTTTATATGGTTTGATTGTCATCTGATCATCGATGGTGCACTGCTTTTCTTTTCTGGTCGATATTTTTCGGTTGTGATTCTGTTCTTTGAGGTGGCATGATATTTTGGCGCCTATGATGTCCAGCCAGGTCATTACTGTGCTCTATGGTTTGGGATCAGCTAGTTCTGTATCCTACTTTGCGGAGCTCCTTTGTTTAGAACTATTTTCTATGGCCCTTACTGGTCATTCTGGATCCAGTGGTGCTGGTCTGGATGCGCGGCATTGAGATGTTTGCTGGTGAGGGAGCGCGTCATCTAATTGGCGATTGCTGTCAGCTTCTTTGACTCCCAGCTGTCTGGCGCTCTCTGTTGTGATGCCTTCTCGTTGTTGTTTCGAGCGATTTGTGCGGCTGTCCCTGTATCTATCTTCCTCTCCCGAATTCAGGCGCTGCATCGGCTATGGTTTATTATTGATCGGTCTTCTTTTGTTTCCTTGCGTATTGTTCTTTGCTGTGATTGTTATTGTTCCTCGGAGTCTGTATAGCTTGTTGTGCCGTTATTGTATGTAGTTTTTTCAGGCCATTTTGTTTTACACCTTGTAAGACCTTACTTGATTATATTATATTGATATCGTATGGCTGGAGTCTTTGGACTCTATCCGTTTCATCAAAAAAAAAGAGTGCAAGACCAGCTAGATTCATGAAGATTTGAGGGTCATGCATGCATGCATTCATGCTTGTCCTCAAAGCAGCTGTAGTCGTTGATATTCAAAAATTTTATATTTGGCTTTTTTGAAATAGAAATTTTATCTTCGTTAGACACAAAATATAAGAAAAATTGTATGGACACAAGATGATCTGCCAATATAAATTTTTATTTTAAAAAAATAAATTGCATGGACGCAGGAAGATCTGCCAATATAATTTTTTATTTAAAAAAAATAAATTGCATGGACGCAGGATGATCTTGCGTCCAATACAATTTTTTTTTTAAATAGCGGGCGCAAGATCATCTTGCATCTGATAAATTTTTATTCTTTTTAAAAATAAAATTTATTTACGGACGCAAGATGATATTGCATCCTTGAAAAAAAAAATCTTAATTAACCCTTAGTTTAGTATTAATTTGTGTGTTAATTAAATCTTAATTAAATATCATTTAAACCTTAATTTGTATGCATAATAATTTTTATAGGCTTTATTTTATAGAATATTTTCTTCACATTTGAAAAAATAAATCTATCGAACACGAGATGATCTTGTGTCCGAGAGTCTATTTTTCCTATAAAAAATTGCGAGACACAACATCATCTTGCATCCAAAATAAATAAGGCTAAATTTTAAAAAAAACCACTGAACTTTGGGTCATTTTAAAAAAACCGCACTAAGTTTTTTTATTTAAAAAACTGCACAAAATTATGTTTAAAAAAATTCACTTTAACGGAGTTACGTTTTCGTTAGGCTAAATTTTAAAAAAACACTTTCATTCATTATTTGTGTTTAAAAAATATCACTTAACTAATCATATGTTTAAATAAATCCCCCTTAACTAACCCTAACCCTAACTCTCTCAGTGTGTGTTTTCTTTAAACTATAGGTTTGTGCGGTTTTTTTATATAAAAAAATTTAGTGCGATTTTTTTTAATAGCCCAAAGTTCAATGTTTTATTAAATTTACCTAATAAATAACTATTAAAAACTGTTAAATTTTTCCGACGGACGTAAAATGATCTTTCGATTCCTATATCTTCTCTCAAATATAAAAGCTGACTGTTCCTTGAACCAAAAATTTGGAAATATATAGGAAACCAGTACAGCAGGTTTGTTTTTTGCCAAATTTTGAAAATAAGGGAAAACGACTACAGATGCTTTTAATGCTTGCATCTAACTTAATATTATTATTATGAGTAATGCTACATCCACTATCAATTTTACTATTATTTTCTTCGCTACCTTAGATGGCACACTCCAATATGTAGAAGAAGATAGAGTAGGTAAGAGAACTCTCAAATAGAAGTATGTCACCTAAAATAGGAGAAGATAGAGTAGCTGGGGTTTTGTCTCTTTCTACAGTACTTTCGAGTCGCTGGAGGTTTCGGAGTTAGACCCACCCCCCAGGGTTTGTTGGGGGTGTATGTTTGTTTTCTTGTATTTTTTCTGCACTGTTTCTTGTTTTGTACTGGTATTTTGTTCTGTTGTTTTCTCCCGGTACGCCGGGATTATTTTATTAACATCTTATTAATGAAACAGGGTGACTTTATTCCACCTTTTCTTTCAAGAAAAAAAAGATAGTGAACAAAATGATAGTGAAATTGGCAGTGGATGAAGCATTACTCTATTATTATTATCATAATTTCATAACCAAATTAAGAATAAGATACGTTTGATGCTAGCTAGATTTCAAATGACAACCTACTTAAATAAATCTGCACATATCCCCACCAATTACCAAACAGCATGATCTAGTACTGCCAAGCATAAGCATGATGACCGTCCACCTAATTGTTAATTGATAATAATATATATCAGCATAATAAAATCGTGTGAGACTGAATGTATATATCTCTAATGTTATAACTTAACAAAACTAACAAAACTGCATCAGAATTTTAGATGCAGTTTGATACTCGCGAAGAAAAGGCAAAGTACGAAGCATGCATGATGAGCGTGTGTGAACAAACGATTTGGAATCTTAGAGTTGAGTCACCTTAAACTGAACCTAGTTATGCTCGCTTGATTTGAGTTTTGACTTATACGAGCTACATATATATTAACTATGATTCAGTTAAAAGATGACTAGCGATGCAAAGATCAGTTTGTTATATGGCAAAATTTTCAAAAAAACATCTGAACTAAACTCTTTCTGTAGAAAACCGCCTTGATTTTTTTTTTTTGTGTGTGTGAGAAAAACATCATTGAAGTCATCCCAACTGTGCGAGCTTTCTACTAAATTTTTTTTTACATAACATAGAGTTGAGTGAGGTTTTTTGACAATAATAAAAAAGATGCATAATATTTTCTGAACGAACTTGTAAAGCAGAATGAGGTTATTTAATACAAGAAGAAAAGATTGATGTGATTTTTTTTTTATAAAACCCGAGATGAACTTTTAAAAACATACTTCATATAACTTTTTGTGCAAAAAAAGTTAATAAGGGCGATTTTCTACCCAAAAAAAAGGATATAACACAAAAAAAGTTGGAAGAAGGGTTCTCAACTTCTCATCTTAACAAAATTATTTTTGAACTCTCATGAAACACCAACTCTCCTCAACGTTTCCACTCCATCATAGCCACCACAGCCACCGGGGCCAGACCAAGGAGCGCAGCCCGCCATCGATGACTAAGCATGAGAGGGAGGTTGAGGAAGCGGCCAGGTCAAGCAACCATCAGGGGTATCAAGCACCGGATCGACACAGAGCATGGACTAGGAAAGCTTCACGATCTCCACCTGGTCATAGAGACCGTCCAAGCGACGCTAGACGACTTGGAGAACGTGAGGGAAGGTTCTCGGAGAAGGAAGATCACCACAGGGGAACGAGAGGCCGGAGTGGGAGAACTGAACATCGCATCTCGCCGAAGACAGAATACAACGAAGCAAGACCTTTAGAGAAAAAAGAAGGACTTATGTGGAGGTCATTAAGGGTGATTCTAGAGCCAACATCGAAGAGGGCGCCCGCCGTCGCTCGGCTCCGACAGAGCAGGAGACACTCAGGAGAAGGGAAGAAGAAGATTATGAGTGGATCCTGGTTAAGAAAAGGAGGAGCCACAAAACTGAGAAGAGTAGCAGTTACTCAGGCGAGAGGATCCAAAAAACCAACTGTCACAAATGCGCCAAGGCCGGTCACTCCATTAGCAACTGCAAAAATGAATGGTTTTGTTATGTATGCAAAGAGAATGGCCACATATCGACGGATGCCCTAGGAAAAGAGGTGTCGGCGGTTCGAACATCAAAGAGACCCAGAGGTCGGCAACCCCTCTAGCTTCAAAAGTCAGCAAGACCCAAGGAAGCTTTGCCGGGGAGAGGAAAGTCATTCATGCCACAGTTACGCCGACGCCTATAATGGTCGATTTCAAGAGTCGTTACAACAGGGGCTTCGTGGCGAAATCTCAAACTGGCAGCCCACAGGAGAAAGACATCGCAAACCTCCTCACAGCAGCATTGGTGACAGCTTCATCGCATAACTGGATTGTTCAGGAAATTGCGGATCACGTATTCTTAGTGCACTGTAGCGACGAAGATATGGTGGCGGAGGCCATTAGAATGAAGGGTTTAGAAGGAAGAGACTCACAGGGTATGGAGTTCTTTGTCACGTTCAAACAATGGACTCGTGGGTTTGGGGTGGTGAAACCGGATGCGAGATCGTCGGTGTGGATTAGACTATATAACCTGCCTTTTCATTTATGGGTGCGGTCGGGATTCCAAAACATTCTCTGTAGCTTCAGAATGTTGATCGAGATTGATAGAGGAACGCTTGTACACTCATGTCTAAAGTTTGCTCGACTCCGGATCGGGGTAGAGGACAGAGCTGCCATTCCATCGAAGGTCTTGGTCGACTACGATAATGAGGTTTATGAAGTGAGAGTAATTGTCGAACCAAAAAAGAGCAATTCGTTCAGAGGAATGGCGACAGCGGAGCAGCCAAATTTGGACGGCAGGGAAGAGGTGCTGAAGGTTGAAGACGCAATCAGTCCATCAGATCGGGGGGGGGGGGGGGGTGAATCCTGTCCGTTCTTCAGCGGTTCAAGTGAGAGCTAAATCCAAGCCGTTCTTGCAAACTCCAACAAATCTCCACCGTACAGTACAATCCGTTGTTATTGGGGGGGTCCACAGGAGGGAGTCAAAGGGGGGGTCTCGGCTAGCTGGCGTCCAGTTCAAAAGGAGCTGTCATCTTTTCAAAAAGTTGGAGGGGTGAACAGGCAGCCAGACAAGGTGACAGGGGGGAATGATGGGACAGGCAACGTGATGACTTGTACGAGGTCGCAGATTTTAGGGGGGATTTTGAAGCGTCAACACGGGGATGGGCTCGAGGCGAGTAAGGCGTTGGGAATCGCAAGCAACAGCTGGCTCCAATTTTCGGAGGCTAAAATTGAGGAATCAGTTAAGCTGGCTTTAAAAGCTTTAATTATTAATAAAACAGTTGGGTCAACTCTGTTGGGGAGAAAACAAAATGAAACGGGCCTAATCCTAGTGCATGAAAGCCAAGTCCAAGAAGAAAATGTAAAGCCCACTCTAAACCCAAACAACCAGATCTCGGTACGACTGATCCGGACTTTACAGGGGGGATTATTGGTGCTCTAGACGGTGTTAGAGAAGACAACATAATCTCAGAAACAAATACAGAGATTGGGGACAAGAAAGTCAGGAAAAGTATAAGCAGCAGTAATAGCAAGAAATTCACTGAATACCAGAGGAAAAGCAAACGCAAGATGGATAGAGGTGGGAGTCAAGAGCACAACTGGGAGGAATTAACCATGCTTTCTTCTAAAGCAGGGGGGGGGGGGCAGGATACGGCTGGTGGAGGTACTCACTCTCCTGACTTCTCATTGCTTAATTCATTAAGTGATGATTCTATTATCTATTTTGCTAGTCTGTACGGTCTAGCCATGGGTACTAATAGATCAGAACAACTTGAAAATGTGGCCTTCATTAGAAGGGAATCTAGCATAGCAATTGCTTAGGCCCTAGGAAGGTGGGAGGGGGGGGGGTGGTAGTTGTAGAGAGTAGGTGTCAATAAACGTGTTTAATGGTTTACATCTTCTGGAATGTTTGAAGAATGAGGCAAAGAATTAAAAAGAGATCCATTAGTGTTACTTTGAATAAAATTCGCCCTAGTATATGTGGGTTGCAAGAAACCAGAATAGAGAATCCTACGGTAGAGGAATGGAAGATTTTGAATGGAGATTCAAATCGGCGATGGGTTATTCGGGAGGAATAGCAGTTGGGGCTAACGCGAGACTGTTCGAAATTATAGACAAATATATTGGACAGTTCTCGGTTTCAATCAGACTTAAAAGGAGAAGCGACGGTTGGGTGCACGGAGTGACTACTGTGTATGGACCATACGATTCGAGGAAATGCAAGGAACTGTGGAAGGAGCTTCAGGAAATCAAGAGGAATTGGGAGGGGGCATGGGTAGTTGGAGGAGATTTCAACATCACCAGATTCCAACACGAGCATAGAGGTCGGGGTCACAGCCACAGGGAACAGGTGTTGTTCATCCACATCATAGATGAACTGGAAGTGCTCGAGCTAGAGATGTGTGATAGGAAATTTACTTGGTCGAACATGCAACGAATTCCTACTCTGGCAAAGCTAGACAGAATTTTGGTGTCTATCGAGTGGGAAGAAGCATTTCCATTAGCTAAAGTGAAGTCGACAGCGAGATACACGTCCGATCATTTGCCACTTGTCATAGATTATGGGCAGATTATCCCAAAACAAGAGCTACCCCTTTAGATTTGAGAAGGCTTGGATGGAAATGGAGGAGACGCGGCAAGTCATTAAAGATTCTTGGTCTGCTAACACCATAGAAATGATGGTCGTAGGAATTTGGGTAGAAAAGGTAAGGCGACTGCGTAGGAGGTTAAAAGGACGGTCGATACAGAAGAAGGGAGAAATAAATTTAAGAAGAGAAACTATGGGGAATAGGATTTTTGAGCTGGAAACCGTACAAGAAGAGAGGGAGCTAATACACACGGAAAAAGATGAGATGGATAAGAGTAGATTAGAGTTGCAGCAGATTGGAAGTATGGAGGAGATGTACTGGAGACAGCGGTCCAGAATTCAATGGCTTAAAGAAGGGGACGCGAATACAAAATTCTTTCATAGGATGGCAAATGGAAGAAGAAGGCAAAATTACATAACTGGTCTAATAGTGGACGGGACGTGGACAGAGAATGAGGGGATCATCAAGAACACTTGGACAAAAAGTACCACGACCTATTGGGCAGAAGAACCACCACTAGATGCACGCTCTTGACGGATATGTGGAGCTCATCCACGATAGACGGTAGCGATGGGATTGAGAATAGATTTACAGAAGAGGAGGTTCGCAAAGCAGTTAAGAAGCTCGGCCAGGACAAAGCACCAGGTCCAGATGGGATGCCAATATTCTTCTACAAATATTACTGGCAGATCATAAAGGAAGACTTGATGAATATCTTTAACGAATTCTATGATGAACACACAAAGCTGGATAAACTTAACTACGCCTCGATTATTCTGATTCCTAAGAAAGATGAAGTCCGCACGGAGAAGGATTTCAGACCCATTAGCCTGCTAAATGGGTCATTCAAAATTGTCACGAAAGTTCTGGCCCAAAGGTTAGCACCCCACTTAGACGATGTGGTGAGCCAATCGCAATGTGGCTTTATCCGTTGAAGAGACGTCATGGATAGTATAGCTTCAGCACACGAGATTGTTTGCAGGGGGAATAAAGACAATTCAGATGGCTTTCTACTAAAACTAGATTTTGAAAAGGCCTATGATTCGGTCCATTGGGAGTGCATTGATGAGGCACTGGAGTTAAAAGGCTTTGGTCCGAAATGGCGGGGTTTGGATGAAAACGTGTGTCCAGGGAGGAAAATCAGTAATAAATGTAAATGGATGGCAGGGTAAAGAAATCAAATGTAGGAGGAGACTCAGGCAAGGGGATCCACTGTCACCATTGTTATTTGCCATTGTAGCTGACGGACTGGCTGAAATGATCCGGAGGGCTCAAGAGCAAAGCATCATCAAGGGAATCCAGATAAAAGGTGTGGCACAGCCAATGACAATTCTTCAATATGCAGATGACACCATTTTATTTGGGATGGCCCAAAATGAAGAAATAGTAGCTATTAAGGTAGTCCTGGCATGTTTTCAAGGATGGTCGGGACTAATAGTAAACTCAAATAAGACCAGCGTGGTCCTAATCAGCGAACAGCTATCTATCTCGGCTAGCACTATCCCTGCCATGTTGGGATATGTGATAAGGGAACTCCCAATTAAATATCTAGGTACGCCAATAAGGCCAGGACCGTTGCGAAGAGAGGACTGGAATCCATTGATTGAAAAGATAGCTAAGAAGTTGGGAGGTTGGAAGAGCCGATTCCTGTCACTAGGAGGAAGGATTACCCTACTAAATTCGGTTATTAGTACCATCCCACTTTATGTAATGTCAGCTTACGAAGTTCCAAAGTGGGTAATCAACAATATAGACAAGCTTAGAAGACGGTTCTTGTGGATGGGAACCATTGAAGGAAATAAAGAATTCCACCTGGTCAAATGGGGCAGAGTGTGTAAGAAAAGAGAATTCGGTGGGTTGGGAATTTTGAACATCCACGACATGAATAGGGCTCTTCTTAGCAAGTGGTGGTGGAAGATATATAATCGGCACAAATGGTGGTGGTGTCACTCTTTCAACTTGTTCCGAAGACGGAAGAAATATCGTTTTGGAGGAAGAAGCGCTCGTAGGAAGGTATCGGCAATGTGGAGAGGGGTGGCGAAAAAGGGGAAATATTCAACACGAATACTTCCTGCAGAATAGGTAATGGGAAGAATACGAGATTTTGGAAAGACAAGTGGTGCGGAAACAGGTCTTTCAACAATCTCTTCCCTCTGGCGGCGGTGTTAACAGAAGACAAAGACTCTCTGGTTGCGGATGTTTTGATAAATGGGAAACTAAGGCTTACAGTATCAGCCAGACAGACACCCGAGAGTACCCGTCAGTTCGAAGAACTGAATAAGTTAGTTAAAGCAGAAGGAGGGCAAATGAGCAATGCGGCAGACGAAAGATGGCGGAATATCGACACGTCTAAACAATTTTCGGTGTCGTTTATGTACAGGTGGCTCAATGATGGGGGAATTAGGTGCAAAGAACATAACATCATCTGGGGAACCAAAGCACCACTAAAAGTGAAAGTTTTCTGCTGGCCGGTTTTCAATGACGCTATTCAGTCAAAGGTCAATCTAAAGAAAAGAAATATGCAAATAGATGTCACGTGCGGATATTGTTTACACGCGGAAGAAAGTGTTAAACACATTTTCTTCACCGGTCATAAGGCGATGAACACTTGGGAAGTTATCTTTAGGGGGTTTCGATGTGCGGAGCGTCCTAACGATGTTATAGATGTGTGGGGTAGAATGAGGGAAAATTTTATTGGGATAGAGAATAAGCCGGCTTGGGATATAGCGGTAGCAGCAACTATTTGGAATCTATGGCTAGATCAGAATGACTTATGCTTTCGCAATCATTTATATGCTTTCTCCATCTCAATGCATAAAATTTTTCTTCTCATTCATGATTGGGCAGGTCATGTGGGTGCACAGAAGAATATCAAGATGATCGAGGAAGTCTAGAGGCGGGGTGTCGTCCTTTTACTGCTTTGATATAACGAATGTAATAGTCTGTTTATTTGCTGTTTTGTAATTTCTGGTCGAGTAGGTGGTGGACATTGAGAGCGTTAAGCTCTTACTTTTGGTTGTATCTTGGTACTACTTTATTTCATTATATTTTATTAATAAAGCAATGACGCGGGTCATCTTTTATATTAAAAAATATATATAGTCCAAGGGTTTAAAAAAAAATAATAGCCTTGTTATAATTAATGGGTGAGAATGAAACTGTCAACTACCAACCACAACACGATTCACGCGACTACATGAGTCACAGCAGACTTCATGCCTTTCCATAGTGCCTGGAGCTCCATATACTAATCATCTTTTGCTCACATCATAATAGTCTCCAAATCCTCAAAGCCAGAGTATGTTAGATAAAGTTGAACCATTCATTTCAACCACATAAGAAAAATCATTGAGGGCGGGTTTGTTTCGAGTTTTAAACATAGTTTGCAGTTTTCAAAATCAAAACATACGCTAATTTTGTTTGGTTATAAATTTTTGCAAAATTCATTTAAAAATTTTATTCAAAATCTATATTTAAAACGAGTTTTTTTTAAAAACAGAGAAAGCCCAATTGTTCTGATAAAACATACTGTGATTTAACTATCACTAGTATTATACACGTGCTGTGCACGTGGATAAAATTGAGGAAATGAAAAGGGCAAAAAAAAAATCTACCAGCACGTGCATTGCACGGGTTAGGTTAAGGACAAATTACACTAAGACCTTCTCTCATTATAGTAGTAGAGATAGTACTATACTACTATTGGGATGGATTATTTTTAGGCCGTCTCTTTCATGCGATTTCATTTGAATCTGAGATGTTCCTGGGATTTTTCTTCCCTATCAGTTGCTGTGTTGCGATTATTTTCTTTTCCTGCGTTATGCTGTCATCTCAGGTTCCTACTTATCGGTTTGTTCCTTGCCTGTTTGGGTTTTTTTGCCGCTTATTAGCGGCATGTTGGTACAGCCATGCTGACAGCGGCGTGGGAGATCAGCTGGTGTATTCTTTACAGTTCTAGAGGCGGCTGGCACTCCAGTTTCTTTGATGTGTGCCCTGACCAGTTGGTTGTGCTAGCTGGGATGGAGCTGATGCAGCATCGGAGAACTCTTTTGTTTCACACTTATGTGTTTTTGTTATCCTTTTTTCTGCTGTAATCTTTGCGAGTTTATTTCATTTTACGGCTTGTAAAATTAACTTTTTATTGCATTAATATATTGGATTTTTGATGGCTGGGATCGTAAGACCCTATCCGATTCATCAAAAGTAGTAGAGACAGTAGCAGAGATGGTGGGAGCTGTATTGAAGTTTTCTCCTTTCCATACAGTTGGTGGAAAAATCACCAGTTGCACTTCCACCTACCCCCTCACCCACCCCATTAGCATATCTTGGTATTATTTTGACTAATTATCACAAATAAACACATCGTAATCTTACATTTCATGGTTAATTAGAGTAAGCAACTTAGTCTCATTCACATGATATAAATATACGTTGTGTCATTTTCACAGTCACTACCAACACCTACCACAACCTACCATTACCAGAAGCTGCTAACTTGGAAGTTTCGCGAACCAATTTAAGGACAAAAATGAACAACTCATTTTTGACATCTTTACTATTTTAATGAGAAATTTAGAGTTGGTAACAAACAAATCCTAACTTTGTAACTATATAAACAGATATGATACACGTACAAACTATATCTAACAAATATAAATGTATACCACACGTGTAGCTCAATTCAAAACATTAAAATATATAAAAAAAAATATTTGATATATATTCATTTAATTTGATGACTTTAATTTTTTTAGACGTGCATTGCACGTACATTTTACTAATATATATAATCACAAAAATTGTTGGAATATTATGACTTGCATACTTGTTCGATTGGTATAAAAAACGATGAAGTACAAAGTTCGAAACACCAAATGGAGAGAGCAAAAAAAAGGGTAGCAAAGCGGTCCATAACAGAGACATGTACAGTCAAATGTACACCCCTCGAGTTTGGAAGACCTAAAGGACAGCCGACAACATCTTTTGGCATTCGACTGTATGCGGTACACAACATTGATTTGGGCTTCTATCTTGGTAATATTTTTGACCTGTCTTGAAATCCACGTTAGAACGTACGACCCCTAATGTGTGACTTATTCTACAGGATATATTGGACGGCTTATGTATCAAGACTACAAACTAGGGTTTATCTAGATCTCTATATATGTTTATGCCAGTCTCTATTGAGAGACGAGAGACATTACTTCATTGAGAGTTTAGATAGAGAGATCTCCATTGGAAATAACTATTATGTTCTAAGTGAGTCTTGAGAGATAGATAGGTTTTTGGTGAGTGAGAATGTAACTAACCCATAGTAATCTTATATAGTTCAATAATATTTTCCTTCTTTCTCCCCTAGATTAGGTTCGCCCGAACCGAGATAAAATACTTTGTATGCTTTGTATGATTGATTTAAATTTACTTGTTTGATTTTTCGTCATCAAGATTGGTTATCGCTAAAACTCAGCAAATTCCCTAACAAAAATACCCCGCTCTCTATCCCGATGTGTGCATTCTAGCAACATGAAAGCCAAGGTTTTTCTATTATTATCTAAACTGACTACTGATCAAAGCCAGGCTGTAAATCGGACCGTACGGGACCGGACGACCATATGTTCAAGCTCGGACCGAAATTCTACTCGGACGGGCTTATGTCCGGCTCGGTCCAGGTTGGACAAAATTTTTATAGTCCGGGCTCGGTTCGGTAAAATATTAGACCGCAATAATACTCGAACGGACTTATGTCCGGATCAAGTTCGGGAAAATATCAGACCTAATAATTGGTTCAAGTTCGGTTTATATAACAGTTCGAACGGTCCACGGTTGAGCCATTTCTCGAGTCGAATTCGAACGGATGACGGACATCCTGTTCATTTGACACCCCTACCCACCAAGAGCTTAGGACTAAATCAAGTAGGGGAAAAACAAGTCAAGCAACGACTTAACTGAGATATATCAACTGCATATTGAACCAATATCTTATACATAAATTAATCGGTCTTGATATCAACAAACATTAAGTTCTACAACAAAAGAGATGAAAATACCTCAATAGCTGATGTATATAGAGCAACTGAGATATATCAACTGCATATTGAACCAATATCTTATACATAAATTAATCGGTCTTGATATCAACAAACATTAAGTTCTACAACAAAAGAGATGAAAATACCTCAATAGCTGATGTATATAGAGCAAGACTACACAAACATGAGTTTTTACCCCAAACATACATTATAAATGCATTGGGGTCCACTTCTCACTAAAAGACAATGTTAAAACCTTGTCTTTTAGTGAGAAATGGGCCCCAATACATTTATAATGTATGTTTGGAGTAAAAACTCATGTATGTCTAGCATTTTGCATGTATATATTATCAGTGCGCCTAACATCAATTCCAACCATTTATTTTAGCATATTTGTACGTCAACACAAAAACTGGAAATAGTTTCCATGTAATTTTAAAGGTTGTTTTTCTATTTGTATTAAAAAAATGTGAAGTACAACGATCACTATTAATAAGGAGTTAATAAAATAAACTTAGAATATGAGTCATAAATTTTAAAGATTGTTTTTGCTAAAACAATTCTCAATATTTCAAAACACCCTCTATTTTATTACCTTTCATTAGTGAAAAGATAATTCTGAATAACAAAATAAGTGAACAATTAAAGCTAGAATTTTTCTAACAAAAAAGCAATACAGAAATAATTATTTTATAATTAATTAATTAATTAATTCCAGAACAAGACGAATCTAGACCGAAAAAAAGGAAAAAGGGGGGAAATTCAACTCCAACCGGCTACACCCGGTCACCAAATCCCATTCTCACCGGACGCGCCAGTCAACCACCCGCATCCTATATAATACGGAGCAGAGTCCACTCTCTAAGCCTCGTGAAAGTTGGAGGTCCATTATCTTCTCTACCTTCAATCCCCGTCGATCTAGGGTTTCATCAAATTCAGGTAAAGATTCTTTGATTCCATTTAGATTCTGATTCGTTGTAGATTCGATAGATCTGTGTGTGAATCCGGTGGGAACTAGGGTTTGTGCTAGATCTGGATGGGTTTTGGGGGTGATTGGAGTGGGGAGTGATCGGATCTGGTGGTTTTTTGGTTGGGATGTAGTAGATCTGGGATTTGTTGTTGGTAAAGTGGCGAATTTGGTAGGTTTTTTCTGTGATTTGTAGTGAAAATTTGGTAGATCTGAGAAATTATTGTAGAGGTTCGTTAAAGTTGGGATCTTGGACTTGTGAAACGCTTATTTTCGTTTTTGAATTAGTCATTTGCAGATTCATTTTGCTCATATCTGCTTAATCGTAGTTATTATAGCGTAAAATGCAAAGAAGAACACTTGCTTATCAGCAAAATTTGAAAAGCTCGTTACCTTCTTGTTAAATGAATTGTTAACGAAACACGGCGGCTATACTTTACCTTGAAAAAAAGTAGCAAAAAGATTTCACTGTGCAATTGAGAATACCCATATTTGGTCACAAGACGAGCTTATACATAAATTTTCAGTTGAAAAAGTTCTAATTTTTATAGAGTGCCTCTATTGGCTATAAGCAGGGCCGGTCCTACCCTAGAGGCGGGTAAGGCGGTCGCCTTAGGCCCCTGGAGATTTCGCGATTTTAGGGGCCCCAAATTTGAACTTCCCTTGTAAATATAGGTACGTATTTTACGCGTAAAAAAATAAATATGTTATTAGGGGCCCTATTTCGGAAGTTCGCCTAGGGCCCCGGGAAACTCAGGGCCGGCCCTGGCTATAAGCCTATAGAACTGTATGGAGAAAAAGGATTCAGTTGTAGCCTACGTGGGAAATTCGTTATGGAGATTTTTTTGTTGGTTGTTGTTTGCGGAATTATATTGGAGATATTTATTGATTTTTATGAGTTACTTTATTTTATGTATGTTGGCCCCATGATTGGGTTTAAATGGAATTATTTTGCAAACATGCAAAGTGGATTCCTACTTTGTGGGTTTCTATAGTTGTCTTTATTCTTCATGTCTAACTAATGCATGCCTCTTTTGGAGTTTGTGTGTCTTGAAAGCATCTTTTGTCGTTTTTATTGCCCTTTGGTGCGAATTGTGTTTCGTCATAGTTGTTCTCTAGTCAAGTTTTTTTTTTTCCTTTTCTTTTTCTTTTCTTTTTGGTGGTGCTTGGAAACCCATGTTGGAGCATATTTATTCAGAATACTAGATTTGCCCGTGGGCACGTGTCGTAGTCGTCTTCAAAACCATACAACATATGAAAAGGCTTATAAACAGTAAATCAACAATTATATAGCTAATAGTATGACAATAATTAGTTGTAAGTAAAAGTACATGTTTTTATTAGTATATGTTGAAAAATAATTCATTAGTATATGTTGAAAAATAATTATAAATTGGGGTATAAAAGTCTATTTTTCCATAGGTATATATATATATATATATATATATATATATATATATATAGAGAGAGAGAGAGAGAGAGAGAGAGAGAGAGAGAGAGAGAGAGAGAGAGAGAGAGAGAGAAATAAATAAATAAATAAAGGAGTTGTTTTGGGGGGGGGGGAGAGAGAGAGAGAGAGAGTGTTAAATAAATAAAGGAGTTGTTTTTGGGAATTTGAATTTGAGTTTTAGGGAGAAACTTTGGGGGGGGGGGAATGTGTTTTGTGAGGTTAGATCTGGATCTTTGATTTTGGGGGAATTGAAGGAGAGCCACTTTATAGCTTTCTTTGTGTTTTATTATATAGATTAGTAACTTTAAGCTTAAAATTTGTTAAGTTTAATTGGATTTGTAGTTTGTTGTTACCCTATGAGAACTATTAGTTTTGAGGGGGTCATGGGACTAAATTATTGCTTGTGTTTAGGAGATGCTCAAATTCCTTCAACATGGAGAGAATTTCAGCAGGAGTTGTATTATACGTGACTTGTCATAGAGAATCATAAGTTCACAGTATTGTTCCAATATATATATATTCTAAAGGGAAAGTCACCTCCTATGTTAAGGGAGTGGCAACAAATAGACAATTCGTATATTTTAATGTCTTTGAAGAATTAGGAAATCATAATATGTCTTAGATCTGACAACATTGGATTTAAAGTTGAACATATATATTCAACATATTTAAGGCATGTTCATAAAAAAAAAACATATTTAAGGCATTATTATTTTCAACATGTATTTTAAAATTAAAAGATTTCTATTGGCCGATATGAAAAACAAGTTACCTGAGCTTACATGAGTGTTAAATAAGCTGAGTCAAATTAGGAGGTTGATCTCGAATGGGTGTAGCATATATGTTTTATTACTGCGTATATTTATACTTAGATTTAGTTCCCTAAACTGAAGTGATATGGCCTTTCATGTACACCTGCTTGTTCTTTGTTCCTTAGAGTACCAAGTCAATGGTTCAAAAACTACTATATTTCATTATCTGCAATAATCAATTCTGGTCTCCCATGCCTTTGTTTCTGAATTTGTTTGCAATATTTTTTCAGCTCCAAGAAATGGCCGAGACCTTCCTTTTCACCTCCGAATCTGTCAATGAGGGCCACCCTGACAAGCTCTGTGACCAGATCTCTGATGCCGTTCTCGATGCCTGCCTTGCTGAGGACTCCGACAGCAAGGTCGCTTGTGAGACCTGCACCAAGACCAACATGGTCATGGTCTTTGGCGAGATCACCACTAAGGCCAATGTTGACTACGAGAAGATTGTGCGTGACACCTGCCGTAACATTGGTTTCGTCTCAGACGATGTAGGTCTCGATGCTGATCACTGCAAGGTCCTTGTCAACATTGAGCAGCAATCTCCAGATATCGCCCAGGGTGTCCATGGCCATTTCACCAAGAAACCCGAAGAGATCGGTGCTGGTGACCAAGGTCACATGTTTGGGTATGCTACCGATGAAACCCCCGAGCTCATGCCACTTACCCATGTCCTTGCCACCAAGCTTGGTGCTAAACTCACGGAGGTCCGTAAGAATGGAACTTGCCCATGGTTGAGGCCCGATGGCAAGACCCAGGTCACCATTGAGTACCACAATGACCACGGTGCCATGATCCCCATCCGTGTTCACACCGTCCTCATCTCCACCCAGCATGACGAAACTGTCACTAATGATGAGATCGCTGCTGACCTCAAGGAGCATGTGATCAAGCCTGTCATCCCCGAGCAGTACCTTGACGAGAAGACCATCTTCCACTTGAACCCATCCGGCCGTTTCGTCATTGGTGGCCCTCACGGAGATGCAGGTCTCACTGGTCGCAAGATCATCATCGATACCTACGGTGGATGGGGTGCCCACGGAGGTGGTGCATTCTCTGGCAAGGACCCAACCAAGGTCGACAGGAGTGGAGCATACATTGTGAGGCAGGCAGCAAAGAGCATTGTTGCTAGTGGGCTTGCTCGCCGTTGCATTGTCCAGGTGTCATATGCTATCGGTGTTCCCGACCCATTGTCAGTCTTTGTTGATACCTACGGCACCGGAAAGATCCCCGACAAGGAAATTCTGAAGATTGTGAAGGAGAACTTCGACTTCAGGCCAGGCATGATCACCATCAACCTCGACTTGAAGAGGGGCAATGGCAGGTTCTTGAAGACGGCAGCATATGGACACTTCGGTAGGGATGACCCCGACTTCACCTGGGAGATCGTCAAGCCTCTCAAGTGGGAGAAGCCAGCAGCCTAATAAATGGAAGGCACAGTTTATATTAGTGCCCCGCCTGGTATTATTTGTGTTTCTGTACTCTTTTTCGGTTTGATTGTTGGATTTCTTACCCCTTACTACCTGGAATTTTACTTTCCCTCACTCTGTATTCCTTCCTAAAGTTATGTCCTACAAAATTCTTAGGGACTTGGATTGTTTTATTTGAGCTCATAGACCAAGTACTTGCTAAAGGCTAATGTAATTTTTCGAGCTTTTCATGGTCAATCTATAAAAGATTATATTGCCTGCTTTAGAGTATCTATGTTGATTGATATGTTTAAAGGTATGAGCTGCAGTGCTTTACTCTTGGGCATAAATGATTTTGTTGTTTTGATCCTTTATCAATTATCGTTCTCTTGAGCAAAGCTATATACGATGAGATTCGAACTACTTTATTGCAACAAAGATAAATGAGTTGGCCGAACCCTGTTATGCACTGATTGCGCAATAATCCTTTGTAGGATAATGTGATGGTTCTGTGGCTTTATCTGTGAGGGTAATGCTACACCAACTTCCAAATTTACTACATTTTCTTTTACTATCTTAAGTGGCACATTATTAGTGGAGATTATTATAGAGTATGTGGAACAAACATCTAGTAATAGTGTGATACCTAAGGTAGTAAAGGAAAAGGTAGTAGATGTAGCATTACCCTATCTGTGATCTTGTTTGGAACTGTTCGCTCCTTTTTGAAATAATGACTTTGTTGGATCGAAATCAGAAGCAATCAATTGTGCAACAGTTGTTGACCTAAGTTTGGTGTGCACAAAAGGTTAGTACTAATTTTTTAGTTAAGATTTGCTGAAAAATAGGAAAAGGAAAATCAAAGTAGAGATTTACTTCTGTTTATGTGAGGAGCATATATGGAAAGTAGTATTGATTGAAATTGAGATTTACTTCTGTTCATGTGAGGAGCATATATGTAAAGAAGTATCGATTGATAAATTAGTTTTAGAAAGAATATAAAGTGAAATCGCTTAGTAAAAGTCGAATCTGCACGACAGCGATCGACCGCACGGAATGATAGTCGATCGTCACAACAGTCGACTGCTCATCTTTGTGAAAAAGATGAGTTAGTTGACCGGTCATCGCTCGACTTACGAGTTAAAAAATGAACGGTCGACTGTCCATCATTGCGGTTGACCGTCCAAGTGCAGATCTGACTATTTCGAAAATATCTTTTCATTTTCGGAAAGATACATTTTCCTATTCTATAAATTGAGGCGAATGCACAATGAATTTTTCATGCTTTGCTATTATAACTCTTCTGAACTAATCATTCAATCAATACTCCGAGTATATGAGAGATTTTTATTATTTTCTTCACTCAATATCTTTTCTAGATTTTGAGAGTTTTTCTTTCTTTTCCACTTCGGTGAGTATTGCGGGACTTGTTGTAGAAGCCCTGCGAGTGTAATAGGTCTCTCGGTCTGAATTCCGAGAATCACTGTACAATGGTTTAAAGTATAGTGAAACGTTTGTGGTGGAGAATTGCTACAAGTAGGTGGTGTGGGACGTAGACCTGGGGTCGAACCATGTTATATTGCTGTGTCTAGCTCGTTGCTCTGTTTGCCTTCTATTACTCTATCCTTTTACTTTACGTATTTTAATTTAAATTTTTAATTTCCGCACAATTACCCTATTCACCCCCATCTAGGTGATTTACAACAGCCCCCTCCCTAACATTTGACATTTCTTTGTATTTTTTTCTTTCTTTTTTGTATATTAGTGTGAGATGTATGCCCCCCCCCCCCCCCCCAAAAAAAAAATATTTTTTTAAAGCCTACCCCATATATATTTGAGCATTTTATTTATATTTTTGGACCTCCCAACTCAACTCTATTCTATGTAGTATCTATAATAACCTAACTTCTTTAGTATCTATAACAACTTTTATATATATTTTGCGCTCTAGTATCTATAACAACTTTATATATAAGTGTGAGAAAACTGGGAACAATGAGCACGTTTTACTGTCGAACTGTGACAGACACGATTCAGAACGAAGAAGAACTTCGGGGCAGAAGCAGTGTTTTGACTAGCGTCGTCCATCATGTCAGACTTTTTAGATGACCAGAACAAACAGAAGTGGAGGCTGAAAAACACGTCTCCCAAGCAAATCTATTTACGCGACATAAAGTATCATATCTCAAGCATGTCACTTGTGCACCACCATATTGCTAGAAGATATCAATCACATTATTATACCACAATTATAACACCCAGAATCAATTCAGACTTCTACAGATTCTTATTCCAGACATCCACATAGTTGCATCACAAGTCCTACAACCAATGTCCTCAACATTATCGCTGCGAAAACCTCTAAAACCATTACTAAGGCGAGAAAATTACATTTTTTACTTATATATATGTAGGGGGAGAAACTTGAATTATGCAGTTGACATGATACAGTCGATAGCTTGCTTGCAAATTCCTGTCATTGTCGCCTCCGGACCATAAACCTACAAGGAAAATTATCTGTTAGTTCACACAAGTCAGATTCCCATATGATGTTTGTAGGATCCACTTAAAGATCCAAACCCGTTAATGCAAAAACGGGTTTTGCATGAATCTAAATTTTTTCGTTCCATTGTCACACCCAAGATTCCTTCAATACTTGCAAGTTCCCTAGATATCTTTTTTCTTCTTTCATCGATGGTAACCGTTCATTGCCAACAAATCCATTTCACCTTTTCGCCTTTAGATAGCCATTTTAGACATGAATTGGAATCCATTGCGAGCTTTCTTTTTTAATCATTTTATATCTTCATGATCTAAATTTTGTACATACGTTTCGGAAATTTGGATTCTTGATTCTTCCTACTTGGTTGCATGAATTAGCTCGTAAGGGTTAATGTCTGGTTGACAACCGGTCGTTAAACCCAACTGATTCTATGAATCTTTCCCAACTCGAGCCTAGCAAGAAAAAGATAATTCTGTACCTCAAGAGGGACACCAAGTTCAACGCCTAGTGCCCGCATCTTGGCAAGACCAGTCTCATAATTCGGGCCACCTCTTCGAACATATATGTGCATTCTTGCTGCTTTTAATTTTGCCTCCTGCAAGTATGGATGGAACTGAAATAAATAAATTGAACTACTTTTTCCAAACAATTAAAAGGAGGGAAAACACCCAATTATTACACTAGCTAAGTTGGAGGAGGAACAAGCAAAAGGCTCGTTTTGTTTAGGAACCCAACCTTCTCTCTTAAGGCCCTAATAATCCCATTGAAAGTAGCAGCAACATCCGTGAAGTTTGCAATCCCTCCACCAATGAGAAGAGCTCTCCTTCGACCGTCTGGGTCTGCAGTCGCGCACTGCCAACAGCCAAAATTGAATAAACACATAAATCAAGCTTTGAAAAAAAAAAAAACAAACAAACAATGTTTCCTATTCCAATACAGTATTTTAAAGTCGCTAGCATCTCGGACTGTCAATTTCTCATATCTCATCCTATCTTTGTCTATAATTGTCTATTATACAACTACAGTTTTGTGTATTAGCCGAGACAGACACAACAATAGTATCTATCAGATCATGAGTTTTCTTAAGCAATACTTCCTACATAGATGAACAGACACGAATAAGAACACAAAAATCGGGAGGAAACAAGGGAAGCACTATGTCTTACATCAAGAACAACTCTAGCATACTGCAAGACCTCCTCCTCGTTTGGAGCCCCACTATATTCTGCATAGTTTCCAAGCTCCGATGCATAACCCAAGTCGCCAACCTGATACATGCACGAAATACATTATATGGAATAATTAAGAACCTTTTGCTCCAAATAATTCACTTGAAGAAATCAACAATGCAAGGAGAGGATCACAATTAGATGCAAATATGCTCACTGTATCAGCGTATATGACACTGGCACCACCACCAGCCACCATCGTCCATATGCGTCCTTTGGGGTTAAGAACAGTGAACTTAAGGGAGGCACTTGTCTGGAATGTAAAAGTGATGTCAGTCAGGAGGCTACCGACTAATAACTCTAATCAGATTATGTAATATCCAGTTTATCGTCTTTTTCAAATAATCTATAAAAAACCAATGAAGAACCTAATACAAATACGATATATAGCTAGAAGGAAGTAATGTTTATCTACTCCCAAGGAAGGACTGGTGCTAAGGATTTGCATAATTCAATAAACCGAAAACTTATTGAAATATATATAGAATAAGTTAGCGTACCTTCTCATCAAGTGTATGAATAAAAGTTTCTGTAGGGCTCAGAACTCTACCAAAAGGAAGTGGAAACTCTATGTCTTCCCACCTGCACATTTCAACAGTAAGCACTTCAAACGTTACAGAATTTCTTAGAAATATTCAGGTTAAAGAAAGAAATACAGAGGCCAAGGAAAATACTTGTTGAAGTTCTTGAAAGCTGCAGTGTCATCCAATTCTCCTCGCATATCTAATGGGTAAGGTTCCCCATCCACCAGTGTGAATGGGTTCATCTCAATGAAAGTGAAGTCTAGATCTGTAGTTGAAAGCTCTACATGAGTTTCCAGCCAGGAGTATCATAATGCAATATCAAACGTATCAATTTGTAAAAAAAGCCGGTTAAAAACATGTTATATCATAAGAGCTTTTTGGAGCACTTTAGCCCTGCTGAAAGATTTACGGTATACATTACCTTAATAGATTACCCTAATTGTTCAAGTTCAAGTTTAGAATGTTAATTTTATCAATTGCTTATTAGTTACGCAACATTATATATATTTTTAAATTTTCCTTTTCAAAATAATCTCGGTGAGTTTTATTGTCAATACCTCACAAAGCTTATAACGTATTAACCATTGCCTTTCTGCTTTCAATCACATTGAGGATCGAGCAAATTTAACTTTTTGACATGCATAGATTACATAAGTTTTATCTTTTTTACATGCATAGATGATAGATTACACCAGTATATGATATATCCACACATTGGGAACTCCCTATGATCATATGATTGCACGATAAGTTTCTAGCAGTAATAAGCTCTAAATGAAGATGAGAGGTTTACTTCTTTTGGAAGTTTTTTTAAAAAAATGGATACCTTGAAATACGGCAAACACTCCTTTTATGAAATCTCCAATTTTTCCTCGAACCTGAGCAGCCAATTAGACAACTATGAATCAGCAGTCTACTTAATTTAGTTCCACTTCAGTTTAATTGTCAATTAAGAAGATAACGAAGGGCCGTAACATTGTAGACTAGATAACCTATCAAAAAAATTCTATGACAATGTAACAATGAAGTCTTACCTCAAGGGGAAGAGTTGCTATCAATGGTGCACATGCCTCAGATGTCATGGCCTTCTCAGTCGGAAGAAATATGGCCTTCACCTACAAGACCAAATCAACCAAGAACTATTTATTAGGCAGTAACATATAAACAAGACTTTTCTTTTCGCATATAAACACCTCAATTCGTAATGACTTTCTGGTACACTTCCTCAATGTGCCGAGATTCCTACTTTGGCCAAAAATTGACCTAACCATGATTAAAATTGTCCAAATCATCCACCGAAAATTTCTTTCCTGCAAGATTTTTTCATCAAATCCCACTAATTCTAGTGGAAGAACCAATGTAATATATTAGACAGACCTATTTGAACTAATCAATCAAAATCTAATGGATATTAACATCTATTAGAGCGACCTAACAAAAACACACTAGCCAGTTAGAATCCTTCAGATCTCCGAAAAATTGTACCTTGTCCCAGTTCTCCTCTATTTCAATCCCTCCACACTCCGAGAAGCTAATAGTCGATCCAAGCCTCTCGGAAACAATTGAGAGGTAGTACTCCTGGTCATGGGGAACAAAAGGCTCCACAATGAATGTTGTAATCGGCGCCTTGCAGCCACCCATCTCCACCTAAACCAATACAAACCGAAGCAATTAACGTACAACGACAAACACTCATTCGTTCTTTCTCCACATTTACTACAGTTACCTCAACACCAAGACGTTGTTTAACAAACTGAGCCACCTGAGCCATATCGAGATTCAAAGAGACCAAGCCACTTTTCCCGCGCTTCCCAAACAACATGTCGGGCTTTACAACCAGTTTCATGGAAGAAAGCCATGGCTCTTTGTCCACTAATTCAGTGAAATCTGTTGCTTGTGTCACCTAAATTTTTTCCAACATTAGAACTCAAAATGATGAGGACGCATCAAATACCCATTTGAAAAGAAACAAAAAGATGAAAATGAACGAATATGTATATTCTAGTGAAAAAATCATGTGTGATGCCTTAATAGCAGTAGTGAGTAGAGAAATGCATTCAATCATCACCATCTCCTGAATGAACTCATACTTTTATATAGTACAATTCTTAAGAACTCAAGGCATTATGACAAACAAAAGCCATGATATCAACAAATTCCGGGAAGCACATACACCTCATCTGCTGGACACCATGGCCAACACCAGGGCCGATCGCGGCCCTGAGATTTCCTGAGATTTATAGGGCCTTGTGTGAAAGAAAAAACTTGGCCTAAAGAAGACATATTCTATTACTAATTTTACTTTATTTTGGTTTTGATGTCATATATATATAGAGAGAGACAACACAACGATGGGAGCCTTTATGATTTGTAGGCCCTGTATGGTCGCACATGTCGCACGGGCTCAGGGTCGGCCCTGCTGCACACTAGTGCAACATGAGAGTTCCTGCAGTGCTCTAACCACTTGTATCCAATATTTTTGAATTCGATAAATTCTGGAAAGAGTAAATTACAATAAACTACCATAAACGAACTCTTGATTTACTACCATGAACTTTCTTTAATATGTGCGGATCTACCGTAGACTTTTAGTTCTCACTTTTTCTTTTGCTACTGGATGTCAACAATCAATTAATTCAGTAATCACATTGCTTACTCTTGACATTTTTTTGGGGATTATTTCCACTTTCAATATCATGCGAAGCCGATTAGTTGTGAATGTGAGAGACAAATGAAAATGAGATAACAAGGTTTTTCCTTTTCACCTTTTCACAATCAAATGAGTTTTTATTTAAGCCATGTGCACGAAGGGTGTGTTTCACTCCATTCACTTTTTCGGTCATTTCACATACGCTGTTACCTATAGAGTACATAGTAGACAAATGCGCACACATTAAAGAAGTTTTTTTTTGGAAGTAAAAGGTGAAATACCGCCACCCTCTTACAAAAAAAGTTACCGCTAGTAAACCAAAAGGAAACTAATAAGCTCACTATAGTTTACTGTAATTTACCCATCTACCAAACTAGCTCGAACTCGAACCATTTTCAGAAAACTACCATGATTGGTACTTCCTCGAACTAAGTGCAATATAGAGTTATACTCACATGCAAATTGCCCACCTTATTATAGTCACATATATTATAGTCACATGTAAATTGCTTGTCACTAGGTCTGTAAACGAATCGAGCTATTCGCGAGCTATTCGGCTTGAGCTCGGTCAAAGCTCGGCTCGAACCGTGCTCGAGCTTTGGTTTTTTTTTTATTTAAATTTTTAGGCTAAGCTCGCGAGCTATTCGGCTCGAATATGGTCAAAGCTCGGCTCGAACCGAGCTCGAGCTCAAAAATGAGCTCGTTTCGTAAACGAGCCGAGCTCGAGCCTGAAGGTATTCGGCTCGGCTCGGCTCGATTGCAGCCCTACTTGTCACTTGTAAAAACTGATTGCGCATAATAAAGCAAGTTCATCTCCACTGCTATAATGGGAGAATGCCTTAGTGTAATTTGTCCATCAACCAACCCGTGTAACGCACGTACATAACTATTGTAAATGAGGTTTTAGATCAAATTCAGACTACGTCTGAATTTTTACTTTTAAAAAAACTATATTTATTAAGACGTGTAAACTGCTAGTTATATTAGCAGTAAATGACCTCCTAAAAAAAGTTCCATAAACTAAATATTTATTTTTATACCATTTATCCAATTATTAAATGAGCTGAATTACATAGCAACTCAAAATTAAACTAAAAAAGATTAAAAAAAAGTCACCAAAAAAAAGAAAAAAACTAAAAAGAGTAAAAGATCGAGTCTTTGAAGACCTGAGCGGATCGGGTTTGGAGGTCGAATCCGGCGATCCGTTTAAGGTGATGTTTGAGGAGGCGCTTGGAGTCGTACTCTCTGATCTTCTTCCTGGCCATTATCGGGTCGGGTTTCTAAACGGGTTTGGAGGAGAATTAGTGAATCCGATAAGGCTGTGACTCGAAGCTCGAGAAGACAAAACGGAAGATTAAGGAAACTAGAAGCTTCGAATATTCCGCGGGTTGGTCGATACGGGTCGGGTTTATGGTGTAAATGCGGGCCCGGTTGGATGTGTAACGCGTCGGGTTTTGGGATTCTATACTGGCTGTCTTTGTCCAAAGGCCAATTGGGGCCCACTTGCACAAGTCACAATCAATTATTTCTTTAATTAATTATATTCTCTTTTATTTCAAATAAGTTGGTGTACCAACTACCAATTGAGAGTTGTGATGTGGATTTTTTTTTAATATATGTTATTTATTAAAACTATTTGGAAGAAGATTTACACTTGTCAAATTATTTGCGCTCAGAAACTCAACAACTAACTTCTCATTCTCAACGGCGAGTTTAGTTATTTTGTGCTCGTAGTTAGGAATGACGGACCTAGTTTTTTTTTTTTTTTTGGAGAAACTCGTTGTTGGAAAAAAATCGAGTTTAGATCAAAATTATCAAACAAGACTTGCCGTTAGGAACGACAAGATTCTTTATATTAGACTCGCTGTTGGGAACAAAAAGTTTAATTCAAAATTATCAAACAAGACTCCGTTCTCAACGGCAATGTTCTTTATACTAGGCTCACTGTTGAGAACGACGAGGATATATGAAATTTCATAGAGAGTGGAACTCTCTGTTGGACTTAGTGAATTTTCGAAAAAAACTTCGTATAATTTTTTTTTTGAACTAAACTCGTCGTTCTCAACAGCGAGTCAGGACCGGCCCCCACCTTGAGGCCGGTGAGGTGGCCGCCTTAGGCCCCCGTTTTTTTTCCCACTTTTAGGGCCCCCAAATTTGTATTTTTCTTGTAAATATATGCACATTTTTTGCGCCTAAAAAATATTATATTGTAATTAGGGACCCAAAAAATAATTATTTGGGTCTTTCGCCTTAGGCCCCCGGCAACTCACGGCCGGTCCTGCAACGAGTCTAGTATAAATCTCATCACCGTTGGGAACAACGAGTCTTATTTGAAAATTCTGAACTAAACTCACTGTTGAAAACGACGAGTTTCTTAAAAAAAAAAAAAAAACCTCGCTGTGTCTCAACAGCGAGCACAAAATGATTAAACTCGTCATTGGAAATAACGAGTCTAGTTGTTGAGTCCCCGAGCACAAATAATTTAACAACTGTCATCTTTCTACAAATAGTTTTGAAACAATGGCTCATATTAAAAACAAAAATGTGATGTGGATGTTGCCAAACTTATTTGATCAGCTTTATGAATTAGGAGAATTTGCGTAAAACTAATACCAATGGTACACGGGTTCTATTCAACTGCAACAATCAACTACAATCAACTACATCACAGAGGATTGGGCTCTATCTAAAATAGTTGTAAATCTTAGAAATATCAAGCAAAGCTAATCACAAATGAAGTTAGAAAGTTGGAGTAAACACTATCCCGATGTGCTAGTGGCCCAAACTGATAGACCGGTTTTAAGTTGCAGTTATACATAATTGCAAGTCGACATATTTAGATCTGTAGCTTAATAGTGGCAAGGCATGCCAACTTTAATTAATACTGTTTTACTTCTTTAAAGGTGAATGGTACAATTACGTGAAGAGCATGGAAGAGTGTATTGGCTAATTGTAACTAGGTAGTTTGCTCGAACCCCGATGCATGCGATAGATTAAGTGAGCGGTTGGAATTTGGACTATGGAGTAGTGCCTCTACAAAACACACTACATTTAAAGATGGTGCTAAATGTAATAGTGTAATAACCTCATACACTTTTTTTTTTCCCGTTAAAATGTGGGTTAAAAGCCTCCCGCATTTTATTAAAAAGAATTTAACAAAATATGAAACAAAAAATAAGTCTTATGCAGTTCAGGAAACTCAACATGGATCATGAAACTCATACACCCCGACCAACAAATAAAAAAGATAACAAAACCTAATCCTACTGGTCGGCCGACCTCACCAGAACAAGTTTATCGTGCCAATTTGAGTTCATTCTCTTTCATTCCCTCGCTTGTACTTCGTTTGTCCTTGCCGTACCCCGCAACCGCCCCGCCGTCACCTCCAGCAGTGTCTCATACGTCAACTTCAAGCACCATACGCGAGACATCGCAGATACTAACCAATCTGACATACCCATGTTCAAACCGTGACCTCGTTCTCGTCCCCTTGCTTGACCATTGTTGACTTTCACGGCCGCCTCGTAACGGGGGCTGTCGTCGCTCCCAACGGCTCCACAAATGCCTCCAAACCCCTGCCATGAGAGAGACCCTAGGCACCCCTCACTTTGATCTGAATAGATCGAAGTTTAACCCAAACTATAAACTCGCTCGACTACCGTCGTCCCACACCAACTATGATTCTTTTTTTGCTAATTGTATGTTGGTTGTAATTTGGATTTTTAGGAAAAATAATCATTTGGATATAAGGGAGGCTCGGCACTCATCCGTGATCTCCGTCGTTGGCCACCCTGCTGGCATAATCCCCTCATCGCTGCAGTCCACTACACCATTCGACCACCACCGACCCACCCCGAAAAATCCAACCCCATGCCATCCCCGGCGAACTCCTCCACTCCGACGCCATCCACGACCATGACTCATGCCTTCAAACAAACGCACCGGAAGCCGTCCCTGACTCAGCCATCCACACCGCCATCGATGACTCGCATACCTCGCCCCTTCGACCCCGCCAAAGTGGCCGCGCGCACCTATGAAGATGACCCCAAATCAGGCGTCCATATCGCCGTCGTTGCCCCACGTTCTTTGCCCCTTCAACCCCGTCGAAGAGGCAGCACGCAACGACAACAATCCCCGCTGGCAACCATCACTACCCCACATCCAAGACCCACATTGGATCCAAGCCTCATTCCGATCCCGCCGCTGGCCAACATCCTAGGTCACAGTCGCAAGCACCCTTCGGATCCGCTAGGCGACCCTCATCGGAGGTCGCGATGGGCTAAGAGGTCGGGGAACGAATGGGAGGGAAAAAGACAACAAGGGAAAGATATGAATGAGGAATGGACGAAAGAGATACACTAGGGGAGCACCGAGAGAACACAGCCAGACGGAAGGGGGCGGCGAACCCCAAGCCACCGCCGCCGTCCCCTCCAGCTTTTAGATCTAGGGTTTCTCTCTGGGTTTTTTTTTTAGAGAGCTTCTCTCTCTAGAATTTCTAGAGAGAGAAGCTCTTTTTGGGCAATGTTGTATTCTCATAACCTCATACACTTTAAGTATGACAAGCTTCATACAATTCTTATTTAGTTACAATATACAATTATATATGGTTCATTTAGACTTAACGAGTTAGATGAAGGGCTAAGAAGAGAATCTACATTATTTATATTAGGATCATTATGGCAGTTTTGGGTGAGAATATATATATATATATATATATATATATATATATGTATGTTTATTTGAGATATTGGAGGTATCTAAAATGAAAATTTTCATTATTATTATTTTATTATTATCTTGGGTTCCACAACATTTGTTCAGTGTTTTTTGCTGCTGGAAAGCGGCAGATGAACTTGAAGATGGTGAGACACGGTTGTGACGGCATAGTTGAGCTCCATCTCCTTTGTTTGTTTTCCTTTAAGGCTCTTTTTTTCTTTAGTGCGGGTGATTGAGCTATTTGTCTCTGGTTTTATTCATGTAATTTTCTTTCGTGATGAACTTGTAATGTTTTTTTTGATGAACTATGAACTTGTAATGTTACTTCTCGTAAACTTCATGTACTTTTTTTTCTTGTCTTGTGATAATAAACTTGTAATGTTCTTAATTGTTTTGTGACGATGTGCTAAGTGGATTTTACTCTAATTTTTACTCATATTTATATTTATGTTATACTAGACAATTTTTAGAATATTTGTATTTTATTTTGTTCTTTCTTGTTCTGTGATGATGAAGAGGACTAAAAAACGAATGATTATAATGTAGAAATTAGTATTTTTTGTATTTTTCTGTTAAGTTGATGTCATCAATTCATAATAATCATTATGTTTGTCATGATTTCTAAGATAGAACTCTTCTTCAGGCGTTATGTCATTAAGGTAGATTTTTGTAAAAAAAATACATAATTTCATCTGCTAGAATTTCAGGTCATGAATTTCAGGTCTTGAATTTCTGTCAATCTCAAATAATATCTCTATCAATCTCAAATAATATATCTTTTACTTTAATTACAATGAGCTTACTTCCAATATCATTTCAATCTTTAAGCATTTCTTTTATATATATATATATATATATATATATATATAAATGCTCCATTAAAAATGGATTTGTTTTCACCGGGTTGGAAAACAGCGATCTGAGCCATTGAATCGTTGTTGATCGTGATCAACGGCTCAGATCGCTGCCGTCCATCACCCATCTCACTTAAATAGCGGAGGGTTAATTTGGAAATATATATATATATATATATATATATATATATATATATATAGGACCTTCTTCAGTTGCAAACGCTACTGTAGTGTTTGTAAACGTGCAAACGCCTTAACCCGTCATTGGGATGACGGGTTAAGGCGTTTGCACGATATTTGCGTTTGCAACGGAAGATTGCCCCCCCCCCCCCCCCCCCCACCACACACACACACACACACACACACACAGATATATATATATATATATATATATATATATATATATATATATATATATATATATACTCCATTAAAAACGGGTTTGTTTTCACCGGGTTGGAAAACAACGATCTGAGCCATTGAATCGCTCTTGATAGTGATCAACGGCTCAGATCGCTGCTGCCCATCACCCATCTCACTTAAGTGGCAGAGGGTTAATTTGGAAATTTCCTCCCAAATAACTCTTCGTCTCATTCGCTCTAAAAAATTGAATGCACCTAGGCCGTTGTTTGAATGAACATTGAACATAGGCCGTTGTTTGGAACAACGGCCTTTTATAACCTAGGTCGTTGTTCCCAACAACGGCCTAGGCTATAAAATTTTATAGCCTAGCTTATTTGAAACAAAGAAATTTTATAGTCTAGGCCATTCTCCAAACAACGGCCTAGGTTATAAAAGGTCGTTGTTCCAAACAACAGCTTAGGTTCGTTTAATTTTTTTATAACCTAGGCCTAGGTTTATTCAATTTTTTTAGAGCGAAGAGTTATTTGGGACGAAATTCCCAAATTAACCCTCCGCTACTTAAGTGAGATGGGTGATGGCGGCAGCGATCTGAGCCGTTGATCACGATCAAGAGCGATCCAACGGCTCAGATCGCTGTTTTCCAACTTGATGAAAATAAACCCGTTTTCAATGGAGCATTTCTCATATATATATATTGGTTGAAATTGGTATTGTAGATGCCTTCACACATACACTTACGTTACAATTGTATTTAGACATGCTCATAGTGGTTATGGGATTAGAGTAAGCTTTATAAAACCTATATGATAATGTCTTTGCATAACGATTACAAGCATCTAAAAGTGATGCTGAAGTTAAAAAAAACTCTATGCATTACAGGTAAGTTCAAGCTAATGATCAAGAAGGCGATGGTTGAGCTTAAAGGTAGATATACTGCTTCCTCATATAATATGTTTGCTACTTCAATTAATTTGCTTGACCTCCAAAACTATTTTATATAATCAAATCAGGTGCACCGTTCTGAAGACGTACGTGTCAGCGGGCAAACCTAGTATATATATATATATATATATATATATATATATATATATATATATATGATGCGGTTTGTTTTTGGTCGCAGTGTGGATGCACCAGGTGTGAGTTCGGACTCAATTTGTAATGAGGGAAGAGTGCGGCACGGGACGACGAGCGGGAGGCTCGCTTCGGCGCTTGAGGATCGGCTCGGATCGCCTCGCCTCGAGTACCTGCAGACGGTCCTGAAACACTGGGGTTTATCCCGGCGGCGGACCCTCCGACGATCTAGTCAGTCTCTGTGAGAGAGTAGCAATAACTAGAGAAATTTGGGTGGCAAAAGATTGATTACCTCAAAAGGTGGGTGAGGGTCTGGTATTTATAGGGAATTCCAACCGGGTTTGGATCCGCTTGGGGGCCGGGTCTGAACCCGAAAGCCCATGGGCCTGATGTGGCAGAAGGCCCAGGGGGTTTAGGACTGACGTGGCAGTACCGAGAGTGGTATAGGGCTGACGTGGCAAAGCCCTTTGTGGTATTTGGAGTTGACATGGCAGATCATGGGGCTCCTGTGCTCCTGGGAGAATCTGGTGGCCTAGGTTGTGCCAGGTCATCTTCGTTCTTTACCAGGCTGGGCGGACGGCCCGTGGGGCTGTCGTGGATCGGAGGCCGAGGGCCATCGAGACTCGTCGGATACGAGGAGGCCAGGTTTGTGGGGGTGAACTTGAGGTTCGGTGCCGACCCTGTAGTGGCTCGAAGCCGAACCAGATTGTTGTTTTTCCCATTTTTGAGTGAGAGCTGTACTGGGCCCTGATTGGGCCCCAAGCCATTTTTACCCTACCACACAAGCCCCCCACTCCTGCGGGGGTGCGGGAGCTAGCCGTGGAGGAGTGTTTATGGTTGTAGAAATGGGATGGCGAATCGCTGGGTCTTCATGAGGGGGTTGCCCTGATGTTAGAGCGAGCCTCGAGCTGGCGAGGGTTTATGGGCCGACAAGGGTGATGGCAAGCCGTTGAAACTTCCTGGGAAGATTACCCTGGTGCTAGACCGGACCTCGAGTTTTCGAGGGATTATGGGTCGGCAAGGGTGATGGCGAGCCGTTGAGTCTTCCGGAGAAGACTACCCTGGTGCTAGACCGGTCCTCGAGCTGGCGAGGGTGATGGCGAGCCGTTGAGCCTTCCTGAGAAGACTACCCTGGTGCTAGACCGGACCTCGAGTTGGCGAGGGATTATGGGTCGGCAAGGGTGATGGCGAGCCGTTGAGTCTTCCGGAGAAGATTACCCTGGTGCTAGACCGAACCTCGAGCTTTCGAGGGATTATGGGTCGGCAAGGGTGATGGCGAGCCGTTGTGTCTTCCTGAGAAGACAACCCTGGTGCTAGACCGGACCTCGAGCTGGCGAGGGATTATGGGTCGGCAAGGGTGATGGCGAGCTGTTGAGCCTCCCTGAGGGGGTTGCCCTGATGTTTAGAGCGAACCTCGAGCTGGCGAGGGTTTATGGGCTGGCAAGGGTGATTGCGAGCCGTTGAAACTTCCTGAGAAGATTACCCTGGTGCTAGATCGGACCTCGAGCTTTCGAGGGATTATGGGTCGGCAAGGGTGATGGCGAGCTGTTGAGTCTTCCGGAGAAGACTACCCTGGTGCTAGACCGGTCCTCGAGCTGGCGAGGGTGATGGCGAGCCGTTGAGCCTTCCTGAGAAGACTACCCTAGTGCTAGACCGAACCTCGAGCTTTCGAGGAATTATGGGTCGGCAAGGGTGATGGCGAGCCATGGTGCCTTAGAAGGTTTGAGCGGGGTGGTCTGCCGTCTTTGCGGAGCATTGAAGGCGCTTCGGGATCTGTGCGATGTTCCAATTTCCTAGGGGCATTAATGGCGCCGCCTAATAAATGCATGTGGCGCATGGGCCTCCGTTGATTGGCTTTCCCAATGTCATCATGGCCGGTTTATGGGGGAGGCTATAAGTACCCCTCCCCCCACAGCGGGTTCGATCACAGCAAGGGTGGTCTATTGGCCACCAGAGGTATCTGCTCCGGCGGACGTCTGTCTCTTGCAAAATTTTAACCCTGGTCGTGTTGGAGAGGTGGTTACTCTGCCGCCCGGATCTTCTCTTGGATCTGATGGCCCTGATACGGTAGCCAGATCTAGGGGAGATCAGGGCGAGAGAGGTAACGACCGAAATCCGGACCTGTAGGTTAGGAGCCTCGGATTGGTGGTGGCTTTGTCGTCTGGATCCTTTTTCGGGTCAGACGACCCTGACATGGTTGTTTGGCCCAAGAGAGATCCAGACGGGAGGGGCAACAACCGTATTTCGGACCTGGGGCTGAAGAGCCTCGGACAGATGGGTCGTCTCCGTTTGGAGGTGGGCCGATCTGTTTTCTGATAGGGATCCAGGCGATGGTGGCTTCTGTCCCACCCTCGAATAGTTCGGGGTTTCGGCTGCCGAGGCTATAAGCCCCGAGCTGCTCGCGGGTGAGAGGGGAGCCGACCGAGCCCTGGAGCCCGGGGCGTCTGTCGAAGGACGGCACCTTAAACCTTAAGTGAAATGTTTTCTCCGCCAATCACTTCATCCGAACCGACCCCTGTGTCTGGCTGCCAGCCTGGCACTGGGTGACGTCAGCAGCGCACGTTTCGAGGATGTGGCGCGATTTTCCAGGCGGCAGTTACACGTCAATCGGTGAACAGTAATTGCGGAAATCGAGGAGTCGTTTTCATCCTCTATAAATGTCTCTGCCTCTCCCCCTATCGCCCACTTCTTTCTCGCCTCTTTCTTTTTCAAAAAATCTTCCAACACTTCAGCGCTCGTCCCCACAGTTTGCTGCAGCAGGCACGTTCGTCCGAGGCAACCCAAAGGTTAGTTGGTAAGTTTCTTTTGTCAGTGACAGATGGATAGGGCTCAGTCTGGCTCGTCTGCGTCCACGTCGGAGGGGGAAGGGAAACCCGCCTCAAGATCGACGTCGTGGGAGGAGCCAGTGTGCGAGGAGCAGTCGGCACACGATGTGGAGCCTTCTGATTCGACTTCGTAGGAGGAACCAGTCTGTGAGGAGGAGGAGCCGGTGTATAATGTGAGGCTGTTGCGCTCCCAGAATCCCTTTGTGGTGGAGAGTAGTGACTCAGAGGAGGCAAGCGACAGCTCGGACGAAGTCCAGGTTCTGGAGTCGACTCCTGAGGAGGAGGGTGGCCCAGGCGAGGGTGAAGCCGTAGGGGATCGGAGAGGAGGTGAGGGGGGTAGACTCACAGGTCAGGGCGCGCGATCGAGCTCCATACCGACCGACTTAGGGAGACTATCTACGCCCTCGCCGGAAAAAACCAAGAAGAAGAAGGTTCCGAGGAAGAAGGGGTCGAGGGCCGGTGGCTCGAGCCAGGCACCTGTTTTCCGTAATTTGATGACAGGGTCGCCCGTGCAGTCGAAGCCGTTCCGTCGGTACCCCGATGACCTTTCCGACCAGGAGCTATTTGGTGTCCAGCCTTCTTCGCCGAGCCGAAAGAGAGTGAAGATGGACACGCTGCCGTCCGTCTTGGAGGCCAAGGACCTGGAGGTTATGCAGTTGGCGTATCACATAGGGTCCAGCTACGAGCTCATGCTGCCGAGCTCTACCCTTCGCCCGACCGACCCCCTGCCGGATTGGTATTGCGTCTTCCCCGTGGATGCCTTTATCTCTAGGCTGAGGCTGCCAGTCCACCCGTTTGTTCGGGAGGTGCTAAATTGGGCGTCATTGGCGCCGATGTAGTATGGGTCGAACTCCTGGAAGCAGATTATCTGCTTCGTGCTGATGTGTGAGGAGCAGAAGGTACCCCTTTGGCTGAATGTGTTTCGAGCGATGTTGATGATCAGCTCGGCGGCTGAGGGTGTCGACTACATTTTGCCCCGGAGTAAGGGGAAGGTCGTCCACAGTCACCCGGACTCCATCAAGGATTGGAAGAAAAAATATCTGGTGATCCGGAGTAAGGAGCCCTGGGACATTCCCACTCGATGGAACCACTCCAAGCCGAACTACAAAACGCCGAGGCCGAGGGACCTGACGGCCGAGGAGTGGGGGTTTGTTGAGCGCCTCCGTCTGTCGTATAGTATCAATTGGACGAAGGTGACGGAGGGTCATCTGGCGAGCGTCGAACTGAGCCCGGCCGTTTTGTGTATGTAGTTGTTTATTTTCTCTCGGTCTTTTAGTACTTTCTTGCTCATTGTTCTTAATGGATTTCTTTGCAGATATGGATGAGGCATCGATCAAGGCAAAGAGGCTCGCCATGAAGAAGGAGAAGGCCGAGAAGAAGGGGGAGGCGACGAAGAGGCCGAGGGAGTCGTCCCTAGCCATCTCGGAGGCCCAGCTCGAGCCGAGGACCCAGAGGACTCGCTCGGAGACGAGCAAGGGGGTGGCTACTTCGAGGGGCCAGGCCCAAGCGAAGGCATCCGATCTTGACAAGGGGAAAGGTCCCTTGGTCGAGGTCAAGGAAGAGGACCCGGTGGTGGTGATGTTGCGGCAACGGTGGGCACCGGATTGGTCGGTTCGGATGGGGGACTGTCTGACCGAGGAGGCCCAGGCTGTTGAGGTGGTGGAGAAGTTGGCAACCCCTCGAGACCGCAAGGAGATGGAGAGCGAGCCCGTGGAGGTGGCGTTCACGCGCCTGGCGCAGGCCACCTTGCTGGTAAGCTCGTCGACCCTATCTCCCTTGTTACTTTTACTGCGGAAGTCTTTTTCTCATCTGCGCTTGTCGGTCGCAGGCTTGCATGCAGGGGGCTAACGTGAAGAACCTCTACGAAGCGTCCCTGGCACAAGAGCGAGCTCGGTCGGATAAGAGCGATCGGGAGATGAAGGAGATGCGGATCGAGCTCGAGGGCTCACACAAGAGGGAGCAGAAGATGAAGCTCGAGCTCGAAGCCAAGGATGCGGAGTGGGGGAAGAGGGTGGTCTCCTTGAAGAAGAAGTTTGCCAAGGAGAAGGAGGAGTTGACGAACGCGGGTCAGATGATGGTGATCAAGGCCCAGGACGAGTGTTATGCGAATGCCCTCAGTCATGTGAGGCACTTCTACCCGACCGTCGACTTGTCCAACTTCGAGTATGACATGGAGATCGAGGGGACGCCGAAGACCCCTGGCGAAGAAGGGCCCGCTCTTGACCCGTCTGCCGACCCCCCTGTGAACCCGTCTGCCGATGCTGAGGTGGGAAAACAAGTTGTGTAGTTTTATCTTTTTTTTTCCCTCTCTCGATTGTATTTGCCTTCCGCGGACTGGCCACCGCATTTTTTGTAAGAAGCAACTCAATTTATAAAAAAGGATTTTTGACTGGCCAAGTGTTTTGACCTCGGATATTTCCGAACCTCCTTGCTTATGTGTTTTGAGTGGGCTGGTGCTCTTGTAGGTTGCGGCTCCCCTTCCCGAGGTGGACCCCCATCGTTCCGATGTGGCGTGGCTTCGGAGCAAAGTCGAGGCCCTGGAGGCCACGTTGGTTCGCTACCGAAAGGGGGCTCGTGATACTGATGCGGCCTTCAACTATTATCGGAACAAGTCTGAAGCCCTGAGTGAGGAGGCGAGCCAGCTGAGGAGGGTGATGGTGGATCGGGACCTCGGGAGTGCCGGTCTTGGATATACCATGTCGAGTGCATCGGTGCAGAGGCCCTCCTCTGAGAGGCTACTTCGTGATGTCATTGTGGAGAAGGAGATGGAGATACACCGTTACAAGACAATGCTGGGTGTCTCGACATCTTCCTCGTTGGGTCGGCGAGCGGAGGGGGTTCCCTCTGCGCTGCTGCCGCTGGAGCGTATGCGACCAGTTGATGCCCAGAGCTCCGTGGCTGGCGTGTCGACCGTGGCTGAGCCTAAGGACCATCATGACGAGGAGAGGGCTCCTAGTCGCTCGGTCGGAGTGGTCCCGCCCTTCGTCGGACCCGAGGGGCCCTAAGATGGTGGCTTCCTCCAGTTTGAGATGAGTGGAGTGGTCCTGTAACGGTCTTTGTTTGTTTTCTCCGAACCAAATAACAGAGTATGAGTAAAGAATTCTTTTCCTTCTTTGCTCTGGTTAGCAGTGTAGTGAATGATGGCGGAGGTGAGGTTCGGCTCCGTCGATCCGTGAGGGATCGACGCGGGGCATTGGGAGGACTCCCTGGTCTGACGTCGGGTCGGACCTACCGGGACGTTGGGGACGATACCGGAGTGAGGACTCGAGTGCCGATCCTACTGTCCGGTGTTAGGTCGGAGCTGCCGAGGTATTTGGATTTTGACAAAAAGAGCTTTCTTTCATACAAGATAGGGAGGGTCGCTAAAACTGCCCTTTATACATGAAAGCTTACAAAAGATTTTATTTACATTAGCCAAGCTAGAACCTATGTTCGCTCTTCTAGGAACTTCGTTAGGTGCTCGGCGTTCCAGGGTCGGCTGATGAGCCGGCCGTCCATATTTGCCAGTCGGTATGCACCAGGGCGTACAACCTCGACTACGCGGTATGGGCCTTCCCAGTTGGGAGCCAATTTCCTCTTCTTGGTTGGATCAGAGACGGATAGTTTTCGTAACACGAGGTCCCCCGCCTTGATGTTTGTGGGGTGGATCTTCTTGTTGTAAAACTTCTCGATCCGTTGTTGGTAGAGGTTTCTTCGGATTGAGGATTTCTCTCTGACTTCGGCGATGAGGTCCAGGTTGGCCCTCAAGCCGGATGAGTTGTCAGCTTCGTCGAAGGCCATGATACGGGGAGAAGGCAGGCTAACCTCGACGGGGATGACTGCTTCCGTCCCGTAGGTCAAGGTGAACGGCATCTCTCCCGTGGGGACCCTCTTGGTGGTTCGGTACGCCCATAGCACGCTAGGCAGTTCTTCGACCCAAAGCCCTTTGGGGGAACTGTCGAGGCACTTTTTGAGGTCGTCAAGGATTTGTCTGTTCGCGTTCTCCGCTTGGCCGTTCAACAGCGTCGAGGGGGAACACACCTCCCCTGACGGTGGTCATGTAACACGACCGTGCTGCTTCCTGGCTACCTCGGACTATGCCGACCCCTTGCGGGGTGGGAAATTTAAGCTTCAGATGGTACGCCGAAGGTATCGCTTGAAGGGAGCATAGTCCGGGTCGGCCGAGTATGGCGTTGTAAGCTGCTTTGACGTTTACCACCATGAAGTCCATGGACTCGGTCCTTTTGACCGGAACCGATCCCGCGGTGACGTCGAGAGTAACAATCCCTTCTATCATGACAGGGACGCCAGAAAACCCATGCAAGGTGTACCCGGCTGGCTTGAGTTTGCCTCTGGGTAGTTTGAGATTCTCGAAGGCCTCAAGGAAGAGAATATTTACCGAGCTGCCGTTGTCGACGAGAATTCGTCGAACTTCACAATTAGCCATGTGGAGGCTAATGACGAGGGCATCGCAATGAGGGAGGCGAACGCCTTCGAGGTCCTCTCCGGAGAAGGAGACAGGCACCGGTTGCAACTTGGGTGAGGGGTTGTCTTGGACAGCATTCACCTCTCGGATGAAGGCTTTTCGGGAAGTACTTGACTCTCCCCCCATTGGCCCCCCGTGGACACAGTGCAAGATGAATGGCGTATTCGCGGCTCCCTCGGGTTCGGGATCCCGACCCTGGATGCGGTTCGGAGTAGGGTTCGGAGGCGAGGGCCTCCGGTTCCTAGCATCTCGCCGATCCTGTGGGCCTTCTCTGGTGAATTCTCAGAGGTATCCTCGTGAGATGAGGTCCTCAATTTCGTCTTTCAGGGCCCGACATTGGTCGGTTTCGTGCCCATGCTCTCGGTGGAAACGGCAGTAGAAGCGCTGGTCTCGCTTCTTGTTGTTGTTTGATCGGGGAGGTAGTCGGACAATGCCTTCGTCTTCGATTTCTAAGAGGATGGCGGACACGTTATGTGTCAAGGGAGTGTACCTTTCGAAGCGAGGGATCGGAGGTGCCTTCTTCGCGCCGACCCCTTCCTTTGCTGTTTTCTTGGCAGGCTCGGCATCATCGACCCTGCGCTTGCCCTTCCCCACGACTTCTTTGCTGCCCTCTGGGTTCAGAGCTTCCTCAGCTCGTATATACTTCTCGACCCGGTTGAGAAGGTCAGGGAAGTCCAGAGGTGGCCTCTTTGCCAAGGAGACCTTTAGCTGGTTGTGGCGGACATTGTGCCGGAAAGCTGCCGAGGCGACCCCTACGTCGAGGGCAGAGACGGATCTGGCCTCGGTTGTGAACCTCTTGACGAAGTCACAGAGCGACTCCCCCTCTCTCTGACTGAGGTTGAGCAGGGAAGCGCTCGTCCTTTCGCTCTTCCGGCTTGTGATGAAGTGGGCCAGGAAGCCGACTTCCAGCTGGTCGAACGAGAAGATCGAGCCAGGGGTGAGTTTGGAGAACCAATCCCTGGCCGGACCCTGGAGGGTGGCCGGGAAGGCTCGGCACAGCAGGGGATCCGAAGCGCTGCGAATCATCATGAGGGTTTTGAAGCCCTCCATGTGATCAGCTGGATCACCCTCGCCGTTGTAAGTCTCAAACTGCGGAGGCCGGAAGTTCCGGGGGATCTCTGCTTCTATGATGTTGACGGAAAACGGAGGTCGAGAAGGCCTCCGTCCTTGGACTAGGTTGGGATTCCTGTCGCCGATGCGCTCGAGTCGATTCTCCATCTCTAGGAGACGTCGGAGCACCTCGTCTGCGCGCTCAGGAGGGGGGGTCGGCGCACGAGTGCGACTCATCCCTTCGTTCATTTGAAGGGGTCGGCTATAGGTCGCGGACCTCGGCGCTCCATAGAGTGCCTCCAAGATTTCCTCTCTGAAGCTTCTGAACTCGCCCCTGGTGACCCCGCCGTGGTCGGAAGGATCTGGTCGGGGCGTAGGAATTCGGCCGATGCGGCTGAGTGCCGGCGGCCTTTCCCTTTGTGCGGGCCTGGAGTTGTTCGAGACCGAGTTGGAAGCGGTCCCTTCCCTAGCCTGGCTAGCCCTCCTGTTCACAATGACCCGACGAAGGTCGGGTTCGGCGACGTGTGAAGCGCTTCGCTGGGGTCCGGGGTTTCCACCCGGATTATTGGATGCTTGCCCTCCGTCGAGGGCCCCCTCGGGAGGAGGCCCATCTGGTCGGGCGGAACGGGCTGATCTTCGGGCTCGGGGAGCCATGGGAGATTGGGTCGAGGGAGACCGTCGGTGGCGAGGCTCGGACTCACGTCCGTACCGGATAAAGTTTCCCACAGACGGCGCCAACCTGATGCGGTTTGTTTTTGGTCGCAGTGTGGATGCACCAGGTGTGAGTTCGGACTCAATTTGTAATGAGGGAAGAGTGCGGCACGGGACGACGAGCGGGAGGCTCGCTTCGGCGCTTGAGGATCAGCTCGGATCGCTCGCCTCGAGTACCTGCAGATGGTCCTGAAATACCGGGGTTTATCCCGGCGGCGGACCCTCCGACGATCTAGTCAGTCTCTGTGAGAGAGTAGCAATAACTAGGAAAATTTGGGTGGCAAAAGATTGATTACCTCAAAAGGTGGGTGAGGGTCTGGTATTTATAGGGAATTCCAACCGGGTTTGGATCCGCTTGGGGGCCGGGTCTGAACCCGAAAGCCCATGGGCCTGACGTGGCAGAAGGCCCAGAGGGTTTAGGGCTGACGTGGCAGTACCGAGAGTGGTATAGGGCTGACGTGGCAAAGCCCTTGGTGGTATTTGGAGTTGACATGGCAGATCATGGGGCTCCTGTGTTCCTGGGAGAATCTGGTAGCCTAGGTTGTGCCAGGTCATCTTCGTTCTTTACCAGGCTGGGCGGACGGCCCGTGGGGCTGTCGTGGATCGGAGGCCGAGGGCCATCGAGACTCGTCGGATACGAGGATGCCAGGTTTGTGGGGGTGAACTTGAGGTTCGGTGCCGACCCTGTAGTGGCTCGAAGCCGAACCAGATTGTTGTTTTTTCCATTTTTGAGTGAGAGCTGTACTGGACCCTGGTTGGGCCCCAAGCCATTTTTACCCTGCCACAATATATATGTATTGGTTGAAATTTTTCGTTTTATATTATTGGGATCTTCTATGTTCTTTTATAGTGAATCACCAGTTCAAACTACAATGAGCTGGTGTAGCCAAGGAGAGATTAGGATTTAGGCACAAAAGATGATGGTGGCGTATTGGTTGATGATGGTGTAGCTAAGGAGGCTAGGATATTAAACCGAGTTGAATATATTGATGTTGGTGAAGCCGAGGAGGGATTATGCACTAAATCAAGGCAAGTTGATCGATATTAGTGCAATCAAAGACTGGCAAGGGCATTAAGTTGGGCCTAAACTAATTGATAGTCGTGTAGTAATTGTGAAGCTTGGTTAACTCGCTAGATTTTTTGTGTATGCACTTGTATGTGTATGAACAAAGAAGTCACCTCATCTTTATTATCGTATTTTTGCGATGTCAGACTTGTGAGATTGTATCAAATTTATTTATTGCTCTTTACTTGGAATTGTTTCGTTAAACACTTATTAATGAATGCCGGGTTTTTTTTAATGAACTTCATGGATTTATCTAAAAAAAGACTATTTTGAATTAGGTTGCTTGGCCATATGGATTGTAGAAAATCATCCAACTTTATTTAAATTTAAAGATTAATTTTAATAAATATTTCGATTGACACAAATAAATCAAACTCTTACAAAGATAAAAAGAAAGTGCAGCAAATCTACTAATAACTAAGTACTAAAGTACATATACCTAATACACCAATTAAGTCAGTACTTTTCCCTGCCTCACTAAAAATTTCTGCCTCCACCAGTGATTGACATGAAAAAAGGAAACAATGTATTGATTGATCTGATTCGATCAGCATGGTTAAGCTAATGAATGAATGAGCACTTTGTATGTAGTGTTCACAATCTATGAAGCACGGGTACCCCAAAATGGCCTCCGTACCCGTACCGGGTGCGTATCGGGTACGGATACGTTCCGGGTACGCACCCGGTACGTATCCATAAAATTTTAATCAAAAAAACCCAAAAAAACCGTCCAGATACGTTTGGGTACGTGCGGATGCGAACCGGGTGCGATGGGTGCGCCCGGGTGCGCCCATTAAGGGGAAGGAAAAAAAAAATAAAATATATATATATATATATATATTACAGCAGTCAACGAATCTTTTCCTCTCCCCTCTTTCAGTCACGCGTTCTCTCTCTCTCTCCAAAATCCTCTCTTCTAAAAAAAACCCTAAATCGACGCTCTCCAAAATCCTCTTTTTCTAAAAAAAACCCTAAATCGACGCTGCGAATCCCAAATCGATCCTCCAAATCGACGCCTCCACTCTTCTCATTCGCGCGCCTCCACCTCCACGCTGCTCCACCTCCACTCTTCTCATTCGACGCCTCCACTCTCCACTCTTCTCATTCGACACCTCCACGCTGATCCACGCTGATCCCAAATCGACGCCTCCACCTCCACTCTTCTCATTCGCGCGAATCCCACGCTGCTCCCAATCGACGCTGCCAATCGACTCTCTCTCTCTCTCCGGTCTCAAAGCTGCTCCGGTCTCAAAGCTGCTCCGGTCTCTCCGAATCAACACTGATCCATCCAGGTTCGATTTTGACTCCTCTCTGCCAAACAAACTTCTTCTCCTCTCTGCAAAAAATTTTTGGTTTGTGTTAGTGACAGTTAAACAAATAGTAAAGCAAGTATACCACTTATAAGAAATTAAATCATAATTTCTACCGTTCAGTTAGGACAGGTTGAATATCATTTGATTTTTCATCATTTTATATTTTTAAGTGACATTTTTTGAATGAGTGAAACTGAGAAACTTCTACCTGATTGTGGGCATTTTTAAGTGAGAAACTGAGAAACTGACATTTTTTGAATGAGTGAAACTGAGAAACTTATATTTTTAAGTTACATTTTTTAAATGAGTGAAACTTAGAAACTGTCTAGTTGTGGGCAACTGTATGAATTATATTATGTTAATAAGTTAAATTTCTACTTATTCTTATGTTCTTCAATGTCTTTAATTGCTAATATATTTTTTGTTTTTAGGACTTTTGATTCCCATCTTTGAAGTTCCCACCAATGAAAAGTAAAAATGTAGTAGGTGCAAAATAGAGGTATGGTTACATAACTTACATTTACAATTTATAGTTTACAACAATTCTTCTAGTTATTATAATTTTTTGAAATTTTATATTTTTATTACATAATGTATAATAAATTTATTATTTTTATATTCAACGTACCCATAACGTACCCGTATCCTATATTTTTGAGAAATCACGTATCCCCGTACCCGAGTCGTGTCGTACCCGTATCCCGTACCCGTGTCCGTGCTACATAGTTCACAATCACAGCTTCTGATTAATTTGTTGAATCTTTAAATAGCACTCCGCGATGTTTCAAACAACTTGCATCGTGATTGATATGCTGCTGCTTCATTTCTTGTGATGATGCATAACATCTTTTCTTATATCATTACTTGGCCAGATCAAGCAAGGGCAAGAAAGAAGCTTTGCATGGAAGAAAGGGTTGGATTACAGCATGTCGGGGCCTTTTGTGTCGAGTTGGGTTGAGATCCGAAACTCTTGTATCTTTTATCTGCTTTGTGGGGGTTTACTTATCATGTTGTCTTGTATTAGAGATGGTTATGTGGACTTTTGTATTTAGTACTACTTTGTTTCCTGAATTTTGTATTAATAAAACGATGACAAGGTCATCTTTATTATTAAACACGATGGCCCAATGGATACATCAATTCTCAGTTTCATATAATTGCGAGACAACACATTCGATCGGTCTGTAGCTTAATAGTGGCAAGGCACGATACAGTGGATGATCAATATAACTCTGACTATAAAATGTATGTTTTAGATGAATTAGTTGATTGTTGTCTACAAAACACACAACTGCCACTCTAGCATAAATATGGAATCATTAAGAATTAGATAAAAGAGCTAATTATAAAGTCATCAACAATTTTAATGATGGGAAAATTATGGGAGCCTGTGTGAATAAAAAAAATTATATTATTATTTTTGGATATTGGAGGTAAATGTTTTAAACAAGATTATTCTAATAGTATAGTTAATCATTCCTCTTTAGTCCTTTTTGTTTGGGATAAACGGATAGAATCCAAAGACCCCAGCTAAAATAAATATAATATAAAAATAAGCATACATATATACAATATACAAAGAAATAATTTACAAGATGTAAAACAAAAAAAAAAATACAAAATAAGAAAGAAACTCGGGAGGCCACTCAGCAACTAAGATAACTGCTGAAGAACTCCGATGTAGAAGCCGAGCAACAGACAACCAAAAGCACAGTGAAACTCAGCAGATGAACAACACGCCACCACAGGAGCAAGCCCAAACAAACACCAGCAGAAAATTAGTTCGAACATAAGCAGAGGAAGAAGTGCAAGAGAAAACCGAAATGCAGTAGCCGAGGAAAAAGAAGGCGACAAATAGGCCCCAAAGGAAACGCAAAACTAAGCGGCGACAAAAGGAAGAAGACAAAACCAAAGGAATAGCATGTAAAAAAAACCTTCTAGTGATACAGCAAAACAATAACAAAAAAAGCCATGGAGTGGCATCAGAAAAGGAGAGGTGCAAATAGAAAAGGAACTCAAAACAAATTGACAGTAAGTATATGAACATCAAAAGAAGAAAGGAAGCCAGAACAATAGTATAACTTATAAGATGAAAATTAAGATGGTATGGTTATGAGACAGTGAGAGAGGTTACACTCATTGTGTTACGCTAAGAATAGTTTTAGACTGGGTTGGTGATCAACATGTCGCTGTTTGAAGGCTCTGGCTCTGGCTCGGTCACCGGCTGTTAAATTCTTGTTTCATATCAGGATAGGTTAGATGATCGACTTGAGAGTTTGCACGATCTTTTGAATGTGCAAGCATTGTGATTGCCTGGATAGGTTTTACTAGAGTGTCATTGAGGTAGTTCTTAAGAAATAATACAAAAAATATGTATAATTTTAGTTACTGGAAATGTAATAAAGAAGAAAATGCTAATTAAATAGTTGAAATGTTTGAGAGCATAGAGTAAAAGAGAGCTGAAGGCAATTGAGAAGGATATATAGCTGTTGGTAATATGACAGGAAAGCTGATCCTTAACACAGTTCAAACAAGAAGAAAAAGTTAATATATACCAAAATGTTTAGTCCACCGTTGAAATCTTACATTTTGCAACCAACAAATGATTTTCGGGAGAAATACTTGGGGGGACATATTTAACAATCTGTGCATCAAATCCATGATCCCTCAGCCACAACAGTCTCCCGGTGTCGATGATCTCTTTGCAGATAAAACCTAACGTAGCCCTTTCCGCAGCTGTCATGTTTCTCATAGCTACCTCCACCCCTCTGTCCTCTGAGTCAGTCTGCTTCGTCGTGCTACATTAATAACCCCCAAATCAAGATCACATGTCAGTGATGTCAAAATATATGCGAGATTCTGATTAGAAATTCATCTGAAACTAAATGAATGGCCTGTAAGCCAGAGTTGAGATAACTGATGTTATCATTTCTGCTAAGTGAAAATAGTTGTATGCAAAACTCATTTAAAGACGCGAGATATCACAATTGTTAGTGATATAAAGACGTGGATGTGAGATATCAATTAGGTCGGAGTGGAGTTTAGATAGTTTTCAAAAGTCAAATAACTGAAGTCGAGAAAGTTATCTCATCCCCAAAAGAGAAACAAACCAAAAGAAAACTGCAGTTGTTAAGGGTAACTCTACATGACTCCAGTTATCCTAACTTTACCTTCATATCTAAACAGGATATCTGAGGTATAGGATAGCTTTATAGTTCTTAGAACAGAGGCTCATTGAAAATACAAGGTAAATAGCAGCTAGTACTAAAAAATAAATACAATGGGTTTACAAGAGATGTTGAGCTTTACCAGGTGGTTAGATGTAACCTTTGATCAGGCACATCGGAAATATCCTCAGAACTGTGATCTCCTTCAACAGCCCAGCTGCTGAACCAAGTAATAGCATGAAAATCTTCAGGCGTGATCCCCATTTTAGACATAAAATTTGTATCTGCATCAGTAAAAATAGAATGATCAGTGAGATTTGTGTTGTATTTTATAGCAACACATTAGAGCATTTAATACAACAACTAGTCTACCTATACTACCATGTAATCTACGAGTTCAGAAATATTGCAAAAATCTTCCATCTGCCAAATTCAAATATTACCTTCGTGATTTACATATTTGAATACAAACCTCAATAAGCACAAAAAATTCATTGACGCTTTCATATAAGTTATAAATTAGATCACGTGCCAACCTAGATTCCTATTTTCTTTATGAGATATTACCTTCATTTTCTCTCCTAACTACGCATATAGTGTTCTCATTTCTATTCAATGTATTGAATTTCATCGGAAATATATTACCTACATAGTGCATGTATCTGAGTAAATAAGCTAGACACCTCAAAACAAATATACCCACTAAGAGATCAATTATTGGGCTGCACATAAACTGGAAAAGACCTGGACGGTTTGAACTACATACTTTGACTATCAACATACATATTCAAATGATCTAAATGCCTAGTAGATGAGTACCTAAAGAAAGCAAGAATGGCATCAGAAGCACATCACCCATGCAAGAACAAGTACGGTAGTGGCTTATGCCCATATGCTTAATAACATGCAATGCATAAGTTACTTCTCTTAATTAACATTTTCTTATCAAGTTTTCCTCTACAAGCACAATCACGGACACAACAGCATGGACACAGGGGCGGTACCAAGATTTGCAAGTAGATGGGGCATATATAAAAAGTAAAGAATATCATAAAACATTATTTATAAGGGGAAAAAATTGTAAACAAATGCAACTCTTGGTGTTGCATACAATTAAAATCTAAGGTGATTCATATAATTAAAATATGAAGTGATTGGTCTATAGCTTCAACAAAAGGTTGAAATTAATATATGAGATTTATGTTTTATGTTTGATGAATATGATTTGAGAGTTTTAAAATACTAAAATCCAAAGAATAAATTAACAAAATTATTTTGCACCTCAAGGGAGAGTCGCCAGCATAAGTTTATCCGTAGAATTAGGACCTCGGAGGTTTGAAATGCTCTAGGAATGATGAAAATAAGAAAAGCTTTAGGACCGAATGATATACCCATTGAAGTTTGGAAGTGTCTTGGGGATGTAGGAGTGGGTTGGCTAACAAAATTTTTTAATAAAATTTTGAGGACTAAGAAGATGCCCGATGAATGAAGAAAGAGTATTTTAGTACCTATATATAAAAATAAATGAGATATACAAAGTTGCTTAAACTACCGAGGAATTAAATTAAAGGGTCATATGATGAAAATTTGGGAGAGAGTGATCGAACATAGACCGAGATTAGAAACTATAGTGTCTGAGAATCAGTTTGGGTTTATGCCTGGGAGGTCAACAATGGAAGCAATTTATGTACTGATGAGATTTATGGAAAAATATAGAGAAAATAAGAAAGATCTACATATGGATTTTATAGATCTAGAAAAAACATATGATAAAGTCCCTTGAGACATAGTCTAGTGGGTGATAAATAATAAAAGAGTAACTATTCGGTATATTGAGGTAATTAAGGATATGAATGAAGGGGCAACGACCACAATTAGAACGACCTCATGAAAAACCAGCAATTTTTCTATTACAGTAGGTTTACACCAAGGTTCGGCTTTAAGTCCCAACCTCTTTTCTTTGGTTATGGATGAATTGACACGAGAAATACAAGATGAGGTGCCTTGGTGTATGCATTTTGCCGATGACATCGTCTTAGTGGACGAGACTAGAGCAGAAGTCAATGCTAAATTAGAATTGTGGAGAGAAACTTTGAAAGCTAGATGCTTTAGGAAAAACAGAACTAAAACAGAGTATATGGAGTATAATTTTAGTGATATTCGAAACACAATTGAGGAAGTAGTGAAGCTTGATGGCCAAGAGATACCAAAGAGAGACCGTTTCCGATATTTAGGCTCGATTATACAAAGAGATGGAGAGATTTGTGAAAATGTTATACATAGGATCCAAGCAAGGTGGCTTAAGTGGAGGTGTCATTGGTATTTTGTATGACAAATATATACCTTTGAAGTTGAAGGGTAAATTTCATAGGACGGTTGTTCAACCAACAATGATGTATGGAGCAGAGTGTTGGGCAACAAAAAAACTTGTCCAAAAAATGAGTGTAGCAGAGATGAGGATGCTAACAGTGTAGTTGAAGGCTCGCCTCAGGCTCAAGGCTCAGGCTTAACAGCAGTTTGAGCCTCAAGTCTCAGTTATGGCTCCCCCTTTGTTCGAAGCTTCACTCAGACTTGCGCCTGGACGTGCCTTAGCAAAGGCTCGAGGCTTGCACCCCAAGCAAAATGCGAGCCTGAACATAACAAACCCGACCCGACCCGACCCGACCCATCTTCAACCCTTCTCATATCCCGTAACTCCCCCAATTCTCTCTCACCTTCTCATCCCTAATTTCAAACTCTAACCACAATCTCCACCTCTCTAACTCCTCAATTTGCACTCATCAATTTCCTCCCCCTCTCAACAACATCGACGGCGACAGCGAAGCAACTCGGCGGCGACACAACATACAGCAGATTAGCGGCTACAGTGGAAGCATATCGGCTGCGCCGGCGGCCTTTTTACTCAGTCTCCAGACTATCCACTCCTATTCTGGTTTATTTTCTTTCTGATTTTACACTTTTATGATTTGTTTCTTGGGTTTTGTCTATCTTTGCTTATGATACAAAATATGAAGCTAGTTCATTCCATAATTTACTATAATCATAAAATCATGTATTATTCAAAAATTGCATCATATCTCAGTGTAGAGCATGACCAAATTTTATGGTAACTTAATGTTATTGCTGTAATATTTCAAAATACCTTACCATTTACTAAGACTGTAATACTTTTATATTGTATGCTAATTACTGCAATATTTAATTTGATACTATTGTAATTTTACTGTATGCTCATTACTGTAATACTGTAATACTGTATCCTATCTTCATCATAATGAATGGGTGAATGGCTGTATGGTAGGTATTTTCACTACTGTAATACTGTATGCTCATTACTGCATGAAACTATGAATTGACGGTTAACATGATATTATTGTAGTTTTACAGAGGAACACATTGTATCACTTCTTTTTTGGGGCAAGAAACACATTGTAGTTATATATTACAGAGGAATACATTGTAGTTTTACAAAAATGATAACTTACATAGTCATCTTGGTCATTATATGATATATTTTGTTGCTATGATGTTATATTGTTTATATAATCTTATTTATAAACTTTAAAAAACCCCAAAAGTAGTAATGAGCCCTGATTAAGTGAGGCTCACGCCTCAAATTGGGCCTTGCGCCTCAGGCTTTTTATGGGGTAGTGAAATTGCATTACACCTTACGCCTTCGATTACACTGGATGCTAAGATGGATGTGTGGTAAAACACGAAAGAAAAGAATTAGAAACGAGCATATATGAGACATGCTAAAAGTAGCTTCAATCCAAGATAAGTTAAGAGAGAATCGTCTCAGGTGGTTTGTACATGTCACACGTAGACCTAGTAGTGCCCCCGTTAGAAAGAGTAATTTGATAAGTATTGGGGTAGAGAAATATCTAAACTAACTTGGGTGGAAACGGTGAAAAAAGATATGATAGCTTGTGACCATACAGAAGATATTGCGCAAAAGCGAGCAGAATGGAAAATCAGAATTCATGTAGCCGACCCCAACTACTTGGGGAAAAGGCTTTGTTGTTGTTGTTGTTGTTGTTGTTGTTGTACCTCAAAAGTTTTTTTTCTTTTTTTTTCGAGATAGAAAGCCTAGAATGCTAAAGAGAGCTAGTCAGAGAAACTTAGGAACCAAAGAAAAATGCAATGAGAATAGTTAGATATTAGAGAAAAAGAAGAGTATAATAAGGAGATGAGAATGATTTTTAAAATCAATAAATCTAAATTTGTTAAGAAATAATAAATTAGAAAATATAATTTAAATAATTGACCCATCTATAACTACCTATTGACTAATCAAGCTCCATCGTATTGAATAGGAAAGTAGGGATTTTTTTTGTGTGTGTGTGTGGGTGGGGGGGGGGGGGGGGGGGAGGCCCCCACACCTCTACCCCTGTATGGATGGACACAATGAGCTACAGCATACTACAACAACAAAGCCTTTTTCCCAACTAGTTGGGTCGGCTATCAGCTACAACATACTGAGACATGAAATTCAAAAATACTACATTGAAATATATTGTCATGTCATATACAAGTATTCCACATGTGCAAACACCTAGCACGAACAATGTCCATACCGAACTTGTCCATGCTTCATAGATTTAAACTTCATGGCTTACTCTCAAAGAAATTAGGGAACTTAAATGTTTCAGTGAATGCAAGGGAAATAATACTTTTTCGATATTCAGATTATCAGATAATGATTTCAAATTAATTCCTTTTAGAAAACCAATATGTAAACGAAATGACAAAGCAAGTGAACATGTAGATATGCAGAAGCAAACAATAACAAATGAAAGACATCAAGTCTGACAGATTTGTAGCATGCCATCACTCCAATCAGTTCAGGATGTAGACGACAATACAGAATAGACAATTAGGCATTGGTAGTTGAATCGTTACTGCTACACTATCATTAACTTTCAGATAAATACATGATACCATGAGAATTGATTTCATTAGTTTGTGAAAAGGAAAACCAAAAATCATTGGTCTGACTGAGCATAAAGGAAATTACTTATGTAGTGCTTCCATTGGCATAGATGGTGACAACATGTTGCTATGGCAAGGCCTTGCAAATGACAGCTACTTGAAGGATTTCTTTTGTCTGCATCTTGTTGTTCTGGAAGACAACATCGTATTGCCAAATCTGCAGAAAATTTCAAATGATAACAATCAATACAAGTTTCACGAATGTTGAACTTAAAATACATTCAAACAGAAATTCATGAAAATAGAACTTCAGGAAACTTCAAATGCAGGAGTGATGTTTACCTGTTGCAGGTCCACAGAGATGTTTTCCAATGGCTAGGTATTGGTGTCCCTTCAAAGACTCTATTCCCCGCAAATCCAAATCCTCTACTGCAATATGTGATTCCTTGTTACTGAATGGGCGCAAAAGACTCAATTAAAGCTGACAAACAGGATGGGATGATATCCTTCAATATAATGATACATCAAATTATTTATGTCATGAACGAATACTTGCATCTATAATGAAGTAATTGGAAAGTTTCCATCGAAAGGACTATCTAGCGAGCAGATATTCAACAAGAAAATACCGATAAGGATAAGAATTTGATCAAGTCTAGTGTTGATTTCGCCCTAAAGATTTGACCATGTATAAAACAGAAAAAGAGTTTACTCAAAAGGAAAATTATCTCTAAATTTAATGGATGATAACATTGAGAAAGCTCTAATTGCAAACATACGTTTTTTTTAGCAACAGAGTTGAAAGTCTTACTGTCAATTCTCAGTCGCTCTAAGTTTATACCCTGTTTCTGTCGCAGACTTCGATCAGCCTAGATAATGCAAAAGAAAATGTATTAAGCTTCTTATATATATATATATATATATATATATATATATATATATATATATATTAGCCGTGCTGGTGTGTGCATGGAGCAGCGCAAAGTTGTATGGGCTATAGCTAGTGGAACTGTTCTAGGAATAAGATAAAACAGAATGAGCTTGATTAGAAATAAATTAAAAAGAATTCATTAACGGTGAAAATTATGTGATATTATGATTATGATAGTAGTGTCAAATTAGGGAAATGTGGGAAGGTTCATTTTAAGAACTTAGGAACACTTGGAAATGGAGACAACAGGAGGTATGTTGAGGTATCTAAGATACCTATGTTATCTTACCTTTAGTCCAATTGGAAACTTATTTGTAGGTGAGATACCTCCAGTATAATTTAACATTTTTGGGCCCAACACTCAAGACCAAAGTTACTTTCTAAGAACAGTAGAAAACCAAAGTTACTTTCTACCTATAGGTAACTTTTCAGCATAGGAAGAGTCATGCTTCCTATAAGTTGCAAGCCACTACCACTAATTAAGTTCCTATAGGTATCCTAACCATTTCCCAAACAGAGCTTTTAGTCACAGAGGAATCATGACTGCTATCATTCAATTTTGAATAATTATTTTGAAGGAAGTCATAATACAGGGCGGCGGTGTGTGTGTGTGTGTGTGTGATTAACATATCGACTATGATACATGATGAGGGGAAAATGATAGAAAATGTGGTTTAAAGAACAATATAAGTGGAAAAATGGAATTGCTGGATCCGACTGTTAAAAAAAGAAAGGAAAAAAGAATCCATGTATCAGATTTTTTCTTCAAAGAGTGGGTTGCATTCTTCAGTTCCTTATAATAACCCAAGCCTTAGGCTTCTGACCCTTAGCAAATTACATAACAAAACAATCATGTAATCTCTACAGCCTACTCTCTTTCTTTCTTATCGATCTTAGTCCAACTTTCAACATAACCAAGTAAAAGGACAAGATTTATCTACAAATTTAGCCAACAGAAACATAAAATAAATACATCATAGTTCACTGAATGAATGCAACATTCTATTTTCCTATTGTGTAATAAACTATAGGTGATATCTGAGTGGGCAAAATATATTCAAAGAATAATAAGAAATTCATATTATTTTCAATATTAAAAAAATTCGATACAGAAAGTAAGACTTACCTTGAGCTTGTAAGACCTCCGTTCAATCAAAAAGATCTTCTTCATATCATAACAATCAGCAAGCATGTGGGTCAAATACCCTCTTCCTGCTCCAAACTCAACCACAGCTGGGCTCTTATCCGCCTCTCCAGGTAAACCATTAGTTTTCGTTGTTTCCTCACAATCTGAACTGAAGGACAACTTCTCTGGCTTCTTAACGACCCCAAATGCTTCCATGTTCCCAATGATCGATACTTGTTGAACCACATGCTTTTCTTGATATGGCAATTGTCTGAAAAATAGTGAACTTACTTTCCACTCTATCGAAAATCTCATAATACATGTCAAAATATACAAACTCTTGACAATATAAAATTTTCGAAGTACTGTCCAACATTGGATTTAGAGAGTTCAACAAGAAGCTAGGAAGCATGGGTACTTCCAAATGGCCGACGTACCCAAGTAAGGTGTATTTCGGGTGCCGATACTCATTGGGTACTCCCAGGTGCGTACCCAAAGAGTTCCAATCCTTTAATTCAATTTTACAACTTTTGGAGACAACTATATTTAGATAAATGTTTGAGGCCCTAGTGTAATTAAAAAAACTTGTTGTTTTAAGTCATTCTCAAACATAAGACAAGTATACCCAAAGTATTGACAGTTAGGTTATCATTTTTCTTTCTCAAAAAATGCTCATAATTATAATGTATTATTATAGTTCTATGAAATTGTTCAAATATTTGCACTTTTATTATATTTAACGTACCCACCAATGCACTCTTATCCTACTATTTTGTAGAATAATGTATCCCCGTATCTGTGTCGTGTCGTGTCGTATCCACACCCTGTTGTGCTTCATAGACAAGAAGTATCAACAAACTATTATTGTAGAGAATGGAGCAAAGATGGATGGACAAGGCAATCAAGTAGAACATGCTGTTAAATAGACAAAGGATCATACCTAAAGCTGAATCGAAAAAATAAATTCTCATGGGCAACCCCAAAGATATCGGATGAGACCCTATCTTATTGTTGTCATCATTGTAACAATCATAAACTCCTCATGCCTATTTTTTCTAATGTATTGAGCACAGTATTCCTTCATTTCTCATAAACCTAATATACGCATCATCAAATCTAATGTATTGCCTAGTGGGCACAATAATCCTTCAAGTCTCATTTCTATTATATGGCATAACTTTTAAGATGTAGTCATCACAATAATCCATCATTTCTGAAACTCCTAAAGATGAATTCCTCCAAAATTGTCTTCTATCTTCAACGCTTAATTCATTAAAACAAATTTGGGCGGATCTAGGGGGGTGGGGTTTGCTACAGGACCCCCCCCCCCCCCCCCCCAAAAAAAATAAAATATATATATATATATATATATATATATATATATATATATTTATTTATTTATTTATTTATTTATTTTTTTTTAAAGCCCACCCCATATATATTTGAGCCTTCTATTTCTTTTTTTGGGCTCAAGCCCAACTCTATTCTATCTAATATCTATAACAACTTTACATATATTTTGCAAGTTACCTTGTGCGATTTTTTTTCCCAGCCTCTCTCACTTTTCAATCCTGGATCCGTCCCTGATAACAAAAGTGAACCAATCCCGGATATCAAATCCATCAATCAATCCTATCTACCCAAATCTTACTATCATCATTACAGAGTTGGGATTGTGTTTGTATAGTTTAATCTTACATTCGAAGGACAAATCTTAAAACGAAGTATTACCTTTCTACCTGCAAGTTAATCATCCAGTTCTTGCACTCATCATTCTCCACAAAAGACTCCTTCAACTCCACCTCAATTGCATCACGCAAACGCCTAATCCTCCACACAATCCCCTCAAACTCACCCACACTCATCCCATAAACCCTCCTCCTCTTCTCCTCAGCCCCCACATCCCCCCCAACCCCACCATTCATCCCCTTTGAATAATACACCTTCGCTTCCAAGCTCTCCACTTGCTTCTTCAATGGGCACCTCTTCACATGCCAATCCAGCTTCTCTACACTCACAAAGCTGCAAAATTTACAGTCAAAACCCCAACCAATAAAAAAAGCTAAATTTTTAAATCAAAATTAGCTCTTTTGAGAATCCAACTTCTCTATAAACACAAAGCTGCAATTTTTACAGTGAAAACCCAAACAAATAAAAAAACAGTTACAAATTTGGATGGAAATTAGAGCTTCCAACTTCTCTACAAACACAAAGCTGCAAACTTTACAGTCAAAACCCTAACCAATCAAAAAAGTTCAAATTTCTCGATCAAAATTAGGGCTTTTGAAAGGGCTCTTACTGAGAAGGGTCGATTGGGCACGGAACCCGGCGCGATTTGGACGAAGGGTCGTGGTTGCCACAGAATCTGATAAATTTTAGAGCAAAAAAGTTAGCATTATCAGAGAATTGGGATTAGAATTAGGGTTGGGTTTTTTATTGAAATTACTTGGAATTGGGAAGTGGGGAGTTCGCACAGTGGCGGCGCTTGATGGGGAGATAGAACTGGCATCGGTTATCGGTGACGTCATCGGCGGCGGCGGCGGCGGCGGCGGGGGTAGAGGAGAGAGGAAAGGTGATCATTTTTTAGGAGAGAGAAAGAGAGGGGAAAAGGTGGGGTTTATTCTGTAATAGTGATGTTTATAGTTTTGCATGATAGCTCTTTAAATTTTGTTTAATTGCAATTTGGACTTTACATAAATTATAAGAAATTTAAATTTTTCAAGTTACAGAAATTGAATTAGAGGTTTTGGTAGGGATGGTAAAAATGTCCACAACCCTGATAACCCTATCCCAACCCGACCCAAACTTTAGGGTATGGATCCTCCGTAGGAGCATATGTGGTCGTTAATGTTAGAAATCTGCTATTAGAAACTGAAAATGGCTCATTTACTTTTAGAAACTGAAAATGGCTCATTTACTTTTAACGTTATGCAGTTTCTAATCTTAATGTGACCCGATTAATTAAGTCATAAATGGATCGTTCTATAATTAGAGCATTAGATCTGTGATTAATCTTAAGCGTTGAATTGGTATATGATGGACGTACTAGATTTAGAGTTAAACGTTATATAAAGGATTGGGTCCTCTCTCTCCCTGTAAGAGAGTCGCATTCTTCTCCATCAAGAAACGCATAAAGAAATAGGGTTAGCGAGAGAAACCGAATTCTGAGAAGAAGAGTAATCGTCAGGAGTCAGAAGAAAGAAGATGGCAGCAATTACATCTTCCGCTGTTAATCAAGGTATGTCATCTTAAACAATAGATCATAGGGCAAAAGCCAAAGTACCCCCCCAACGTTTGGCCCGAGTACAAAATGCCCATACAACGTTTGAAAAAGTACAATAAACTCATTCTTCCGTTAACTTAACCCTTTCCGTTAACTTATAATTATTAAATTACTTTTTTACCCTTACCCTTTTATATTCAATCTCTTTCTTCCCTTTTTTCATTCTTTTTTTCTTCCATGCACTGTACCCTTAATTTCATTATGTTGGCTTGGATATGAATGTCGGTATCATCTTTCAAATTGGTATATTGAGGTATCATCTTTCAAATTGGTATATTATGTTAGTTTCATATGTTGAAAGTTTCATGGAAAGGTTCCCTGATGGGGACCCGGCACAAAGTTTAATTGAGGAGCTTCTCTTCCGTGCAGCTCAAAAAGCTGGTAAGACTGTTTTCCAGAAACCTTCAACTGTTTACATTACTTCATAAGTTGTTGAACTTGATGTTACTAGCTTGACTGTAATGGTACTTGTTTAGGCCCTTTGGGGAATTCCATCTTAGTTGAGTGCATGTACATGCTTAGTAGCATATTCTCGTACAGATTAACACGACATTAAAATGAATACAAACAAAATTTGACTAATTTGTTTGGAGTGTTATCGAACCTGATTACCACCATTTTATAATGGATTATGATTTTTTTAATTTTCAAGTTTTTCAGACTTGTTAGAGAAAGAATACGGCTTGTCACATAAGAATAATGACCGTCAAATCTCTCCTTATGATGATCAACTGAAATAATATTTTGGAAGAGGAAGAGCATGGTTTGAACTTTGAAGATTCCCATAAGAGAGAAAACTATGATTAGATGTGTCATAGCTTGCACCTGAATGACTGTATGGATTAGATCAAGCACAGAGAAGTAATAAGAGTGTGAAGTAATAAGAGCATGTGCTGCATTAAGAGAGAAAACTGTGACTAGATGTGTCATAGCTTGCACCTGAAAGGCTGTATGGATTTGATCAAGCACAGAGAAGTAATAGAGCATGTGCTGCATTGTTGGACAAGTTCTATACAGAGCAAGGGTAGAAGATTCCCATAAGGGAGCCAATTGTAATTAGATATGTCATAGCTTACACAAGAAAGGCTGTACAGATTAAGTATCTGTTTACTTGCATTACTGATACATCACATTACTGCCCTACATTGTGCAGAGATCATTTAACCTGCTTGTTGAAGATAAGCGAGACTATGAAAGAAATTATTTTCCAATTGGTCAATTGTTTGTGAACTTTTGATAATATCTTATATCTAATTTTGTGTGGTAGATACTGCGGGGATGAATATGAATCATATTACATTTGCTAGTAGAGGTAATGAAAATACTCACTTAGGTTCTACTTTGTCTTTAGAGAATTCATTAATTGAGAACTGGAGTCTGCCCTTTGCTTAAATTGATGATTTTTTTTTTGCTGATTTTCTTCCTATTGTACTAATGATTTCAGTTGAGGATGTTGAATATTTCTTTCAGGAATATTTCTTCCTATTGTACTATATACAATTGCAGTTATTTGTCGTATACTTTAGGAATCACTTACTTGTTGCACTTGGCAAATGACGGAGTAAATTAATTGAGCGTAGTTACAAATTTATGTTGGGAAGCTTAAATTCATTTTCTTTTAAATGGGATTTTTCAGTTATAAATGACAATGCTGAAGTGGTATAGATTGGACAACAGCAACAGAAAAGCCTATACGATTGGTCCATCCCTATTATTTTTAGCTTTGTTAGTTACAATCATATTCCTGGCACTCTAGTTAATTTGTGTTGCACAGTACCTCACTTGCTCAACTGAGTTCGCTTCATTGTTTTCCTAAAGCGGTATTTAGTATGATAAGGTCAACTGTGAGAAAAAGAATGAAGAAAGGGAAGAAAGAGATTGAATATAAAAGGGTAAGGGTAAAAAAGTAATTTAATAATTATAAGTTAACGGAAAGGGTTAAGTTAACGGAAGAATGGGTTTATTGTACTGTTTCAAACGTTGTATGGGCATTTTGTACTCGGGTCAAACGTTGGGGGGGTACTTTGGCTTTTGCCCTAGATCATATTAAGCTTTGTTTGTGAAATATTCGGTATTGGTGATCTTTGGGCCATTAATTGAATTGTTCATATTAATCATGAAAGATCGAATAGATAAGAATAGTTTTTTACATTTGAAAAGATCGAATAGATAAGAATACTTTTTACAGTTAAATCTCAAATTTTGGGTATTTGGCATATTGAAATAAAAATTTTGGGTTTAAGTTGTAGTCGTTTTAACCCAAAATTTGAGTTTTGAATTTAAAAAATCAACAGATGATAGATGATGTCTCATCCCACAATTTTTTTATATTTATGAATTATAAATGTGTCGAACGATGAATGATTTCCGCTCCAAAATCATTTTCCATCCAAGCATTTTTTTCAGGATTAAATCATAATTAAATCCTAATTATTTCTTAATTAAATCTTAAATCTTAATTAAATTCTAATGTATATGCAGAATAATTCTATAGACCTAATTTCATAGGATTTATTTTTAAAAAAATTAGAAAAAAAGTTAATGGACATGTTCCTGTCCGATCGTTTTTTAAAAAAAAATTGATCGGGCGGGAAATTATTTCCCATCTGATCAATATTTTTTATTAAAAAAATTATTTCCCGTCCGATAGATTTTCTTTAAAAAAAAAAAGCAACGAAAGATCATCTTTTGTCCAATTCTTTTTTTATATATATAAAAAATGAACGGACGATGATCTTTCGTTGGCTATATTTTCCAAATTCCTATATCATCTCCCAAATATAGCCGACTACGGTTACCCTCAAACCCAAAATTTGAGTATTTAGCCAATGACTGCAACACTCTTTTTTCCAATTTTTACAAAAAAAATTAGTTTTTAGCCAGCGACTGCATATGCTCTGATAGATTCATTTTCTTATTGGATCTAGATATGAATCGTGTTACCGCTAAATCTGATGTGGGGGTAAACAGATAGTATTTATAGATTCTTGGAAAACCTGAATAGCACACCTGAGCCTGATCCGTCGAAGTTTGACTGCTGACTCCTGCCGTTCACCTGCAAAATGTGCGAGACACCGGGGATGATTCCGGCGACGCACCTTCCGACGCTCAAGTCAGTAATAAGAAGTGATTATGAAAGAGCGTTAACTGGTAAAAGATTGATTACCTCATAACGGAGATGGATGGGGGGTATTTATAGGCGTCGTTAGGGATCAGATTAGAAAGATCATCCCTGTGAATCTGTTAAGGAATAAAATCCTTGTAGCCAGATAAGGAATGTGATCCCTGATTTCCCGGTAACATGGTAGATACGAATCAAGGCCGTTGATTTGGCTGAATCAGGGGCCCTAATTCTATCCTGCTGATCTGGATTTGTTTTGGGTTAGGACCCGTACCTAGTTTAGGTGGATCCGTTCGCGGGTTATTGGATCTTTGGAGAGGAGATCCAGTAACTGCCTCAGACCCGGCTATAAAATTACCGTCTTACCCCAGAGCTTCAAGATTCGTGCCTGATTTGGATGGTTCCGATTTAACCTCATTTTTAGCCATATCACGAGCCCCCCACTCCCAAAGACTGAGCTTGATCAGCCTTTGAGGAGTAGTTTTACTGTTTCAATGGCTGGCGGAGTTGTATCAGAGTCCAAATGGAAGGCTTTGAATCCTTTGAAGGAGGTAGTGTGGCGATTTTTCAAGTTGGCTGCACCCTCGGTTGTTCTTGAGCTTTCTTGGATGCTTGGCGATTTTTATCTATTTTTCGGATTATGTATTTAATTTTGCAAAGTGTTAACCAGTCGTTCAGGGGTCTTAACAGTGCATTCCAGGCATCAATTATTCGTTCAGGGCTCGAAAATATACCCCAGAATTTACAATCATTTCCTGGAATTTTTAGTCAATTTTCCCGAATTTTTAGCAACTTTTTCGCAATTTTTAAATAGATAAAACGATTAAAATAAATAAAAATTAATTTTTAATACCGATTTATGGTGTGGCACGATCTGAGCCCTTCATCAGCGCTAAGCGCATTTTTCTGGGCGATCGGACGATCCATATTGCTCAGCAGATAGTTTCTCCGTATGTGAGGGTCAGTTCCTCGTCCCCTCGGCTTGGCAGTTCGGCGGTTAGCTCGGAATCTGCCGAACTACGTGGCAAGATCCTGAGCGTCCATCTCAGTGCAGATCTCCAAAAAAATGCTATCTTGTCGTTTAGTGATCGTGGCGAGATCTGAGCCGTCCATCACGCCGAGCACGTTTTTTGATAGGATCCAACGGCTGAGGAGGGTCGGCGAGTTATTTCTCCATATGTGAGGGTCGGTTCCTCATCCTCTCGGCTTGGCAACTCAGCACTGTAGGCCGAATCAGTGCTCCGATAGGACGTTCGGTTCGACCTAGTAATTCGAAGGTTTGGTCAGGCTGTTCGGTAACTTGGCCCGGAGCCTCAGGATCTGCCGAGCTACGTGGCGCGATCCTGAGCGTCCATCATGGCGTGGATCACGAGGACAGGGTTCAGATCACAAAAAAACGTGATTTTGTCGTTTTGTGGTCGTGGCTCTATTTGAACCGTCCATCGAGTTTTGACGCGAATTTTGGAGCGATCTGACGGTGATTCAGCCTCGGCAGGATTTTTCTCCATATATGAGGGTCGGTTCCTCGTCCCCTCTGCTCGGCAGCTCGGTGTTGTTAGCCGAGGAACGGAGTTAGGAGTTTTGAATAGTTCAGGCTTTGAACGGTCGCTATGCTTCGACCCAGTAGCTCGGTTGCTTGGCCAAGCTATTCGGTAGCTCGGCTAGGCACACCGGTGGCCGGAAGCTCGAAAGGTACACGTGGCCAAATCTGGAATGTCCATCATGGCGTGGATCACGAGGACAGGGTTCAGATCACGAGAAAACGTGATTTTGTCGTTTTGTGGGCATGGCGATATCTGAACCGTCCATCGAGTTTTGACGTGAATTTTGGAGCGATCCGACGATGATTCAGCCTCGGCAGGATTTTTCTCCATATATGAGGGTCGGTTCCTCGTCCCCTCGGCTCGGCAGCTCGGTGTTGTTAGCCAAGGAATGGAGTTAGAAGTTTTGAAGAGTTCAGGCTTTGAACGGTCGCTATCCTTCGACCCAGTAGCTCGGTTGCTTGGCCAAGCTGTTCGGTAGCTCGGCTAGGCACATCGGTGGCCGGAAGCTCGGAAGGTACACGTGGCCAAATCTGGAACGTCCATCATGGCGTGGATCACGAGGACAGGGTTCAGATCACGAGAAAACGTGATTTTGTTGTTTTGTGGTCGTGGCTCTATCTGAACCGTCCATCGAGTTTTGACGCGAATTTTGGAGCGATCCGACAATGATTCAGCCTCGGCGGAAATTTTTCTCCATATATGAGGGTCGGTTCCTCGTCCCCTCGGCTCGACAGCTTGGTGTTGTTATCCGAGGAATGGAGTTAGAAGTTTTGAAGAGTTCAGGCTTTGAATCGTCGCAGCATTCCATTTTGGCACTTTGGCTTCCCTTAGTGGGCTTTTAAAAGCCCAAGGAAGTCCAAACGTCGTATTGCGGTTATAAGTTCTCACTCCCCCACCCCATAGTTCATTTCTCACTTTTCACTCAAAGTTCACTTTTACTCGCTGCGCGCTCTGCTAGCAGCGATTTTTGATCCAAGGCGGTTGCATTAGCTGTCGCGTGGGCCAGGCAATTTCCGGCGATCTAATTCCGACCGTGAACATCACATCAAGGACACGTCACATCAAGGTCAGTTCATTTGCCTTAGCTTTTTCTTAAAGATGTCAAGGGTAGACTAGGGGAATGAGGCCTCGTCCTCGGACGATAGTGGCACCGAGGAGAGGAGGCGAAGTGAGATCCGAAGAAAGGGTAAGCAGGTGGTCGAGCCGTCCATGGCCGAGGCAAAGAAGAAGAAGAGGAAGGTAGTGGCCCGATCTCCTGTAGTCGAGGAGATTATGGAGACTCCGAGGGAAGCCCCTGAGTCGGGCCGGTACCCTTGTGTGTTGTCCGGCCATGCCGGGGTTAGGCAATACGAGGGCGACCTTATAAAGAAGGCGATCGTAGGTCGGTCGGAAGTCTACAAGGAGAACAACCCGGTTCTGAGCATCGAGGCAGACGAGATTGCATCGGTGTTATCCGAGAGGGATCTGCTCCGGATCAGAAAAGGGTTTGCCATCCCTCCGGAGTACAAGCTGATCCTCCCTGGCCCTGGGATGCGTGCGAACTCCAAATTGTCGTCGTCTGATATGTGTATGTTCAACTACGACTCGCTGAACGCTGGATTGCGCTTTCCTCTGCACCCCTTCGTGCTACAGGTCCTTGGGTGGTACTGCCTCGCGCCGACCCAATTTATGCCGAACACCTGGCGCCATGTGAACGCCTTCTTGCTGCAGTGCCGCAACGCCGAGGTCGAGCCTGACCTGACAATCTTCCGGAGCATGTATCAGGTTCACCGGATGCACAAGACCGAGCATCACTACTACCTGGCGCCGAGGAAAGGCGTTCGGATTATAGAGAACCCTGACTCGATCAAAGGTTGGAAGGAGAAGTTGATTTTGTTGAGGGGGCCCTCGATGCTGAAAATTCCGACTCGGTGGAAAGTAGAGGTGCCAAAGTTTGCGAGGGCCGACCCGGTGCTGACTACGGCCGAGGAGGAAGTAGTGGGGAAGATCATGGCCCTCCCGATGTTGAGCTGGAGGGAAATGACCGAGGAGGTGCTACACGGGTCAGGCCTTAGTCCGATTGACCCGAGTACGCTCCTGACATCTCGCAACATATTATTATTTTTTTCAAGTTTTTAGTTCGTTTTGCTAACTTGCTGTTTGTTTGTTGTTTGGAACAGAGGTGCCGAGGATGGACTTTTTGGGGATGATGAACGAGCGTGGCAAAGTCGCCGACGGAAGGAAGAGGAAGAGGCCGAGTACGAAGGCTTCGTTTGGTCAGCCCCCTAAGGTTGCTTCGGCAGTTGCTCCGTCTCCCCCCGACGCTGAGGTCCCCTCGCCAGCGGTAGTCGTTGTTGCCGACCCCTCGGCTCCTGCTGCATCTGCTACGGCCGGGGGGGCCTTTGACGTTTCGGCGGTGCTGTCGCTCCAAGCTCCGCCCCTCACCCCTCAGGCTGAGGTGATCTTGACCGAGCAGCACAAGAAGCTGTTCGTCCCGGACTGGCGAGTCAAGAACCACGACGGCTTCCTCGGGGACTCGCAGATGTGCATGCAAGCTGTCAAGCACCTGACGACCCCGGAAGGATCGAGCCGCTCTGAAGGCGGGGACGGTTGGCGATGACACCTATGAAGTCGCTCGTGTCGGTAAGTTTTGCATACTCTTTCTTGGGAATTTCTTAAGTCTGCTGTCCGGCTTTTACTTTGTTCTTATTCTCTTTTTCCTTCGGCAGGCCACTTGTCACTTCGGCCATCTACTTCAATCTTTCGTCGAACAGGAGAAGGAGTTGAAGGCTGCGAGCGATAGGGACAGGGCGGACAAGGTGAGAGCGGTTTGGCAGCTCGAGGCAGAGCAGAAGCGCGCGGACGGCTTGGAGGTCCGGGTCGCCGACCTTGAGGCGGATCTGGGGCGAGCCAAGGGGCGGCTCGCCGAAGAGGTCGCCAAGGTCACTAAGGCTGCCGAGGAGCTGGCAGCATCGGCTAAGGCTTTGGCGGAAGCGAAGGCGGAGAAGGACGTCGTGGCGGCGAAGATCAGGGCCGAGGTTGAGGCCGAGGCGAAGGCGCATATGGCCTCGAACATGGAGAAGTCCTACCAGAGGGCGCTCGACCACGTCCAAGACCGCGTCCCCGGCTTTCAGCGGGTCGGCTACATGCTGTGGCCCGGAGTTGCGTCGGATGGTGAAGAGGAGGGAGGTGAAGAGGAAGAAGGCGACGACGAGGAGGAGGTGGTCCCTGAGGTTGCGGTGACCGACCCCCAGGCCGGGGTGAGGAATGAGGGGCCATCTGGCGAAGCGCCTGTGGTCGAGCCGACGGCACAGGTGGACCCCTGATCTCCTCGTCTTTTTGTAATTTTGTTTTTTCTTTTCAAAAATGTAACACCTTTTTGCGGACTGGCCACCGCCTCTTCTTTTATGAATGAAAATTTTATTTCAAATCTGTCTAAGTGTTTGAGTCAGTCTGTAGACTTCCAATTATGACGTTCTCGTATTTCAGATCTTCAAACATGCTCTAGATACCGTAGCAGCTCGGCGTCGTGTTGAGTTGTTTAAGCAATCTCGCGAGGCTCGCCTCGAGGGTGAGATCGAGCTGATCAGAAGAGTGTCGCTCAACGTGGAGAAGAAGAATAGCGAGTTGCTGGCCAAGGTGCACCACCTCCGGATAGTCGAAGAGGAGCTCTCGGCGAAGGAGGAAGAGCTAGCCTTGGTGTTGGCCAAGCGAGGTGAGCTCGCAAAGAAGGTCGAGCAGTTGTAGAGGGTCACGGTCGACAAGAGTATCGAGGTGACCAACTTGCGTCGCATTATATCTGATAGTGCTGAGCACCCGGGTTCGGCGAAGCTCCCTCGATTCAAGATTCTGGTCAAAGACGACACTCTGAAAGACAGGATCGTTGAGCTCGAGGAGGAGGTGGCTCGTCTGAAGCCTCAACCCGTGAAGACTAACGTTCGCAGCACCTCGTGCACTCGCGAGGAGAGAGAGCGAGGGATCTCCTTTTACGAGCTCGCGACTCGTCCTCCCATCGTTGGTCAGACCGCGGCCGATGCACAAAGCAGTGTTGCTGTTAGCTCGAGCAGAGCCTTGGTCGGAGCCACTGTTCGTGTTAGCGGCGAAGAGGCATCCCAGTTCGTCGGCCTAGAGAGGAGCTCAGAGGTAAAAAGACAAAAACCCCGAGTGTCTCTGAATCGGAACGTCCCTATTCCGAGCAGGCGTTAAACGAGTTGTATCGAGCTCTTGATTTCTTGCATCGTCTTCTTCGTTGTAACAATATGCCTTGTAAATTTATCCAGTTGCTTTTTGCTGTAACTTCTTGCCTTATAAATTTGTCAAGTTGTTTTAATGAAATCGAAGTTTGTCCGCCCAATATTGTGTCGTAGTTGTCTTACTCTTGAAACGAACTATAAGGACCAATAGTTAGCTTGTTCAAGTGTTTTAGCTGTAGAAATCTTGCCTCAGCTGTAGAACTTCGGCTTTTGCTCGGAGTATACCGAGGCGACTTTGCACTTCGGTGGTGCGATAGCTCGGATTTCAGACTCAGTTCACGTGGCTCAATCTGGACAGTCGATCACGATCGTGGCATGCATCACGAGGTGGGAGGCACGAGTTTCAAGAAAACACTATCTTGTCGTTTTGTGGATACGTGGCACGATCAGACCCGTTCATCACGTTCTAGTATGCACTTTGAGGTGATCTAACGGTGAAAACGGTTCGGCAGAATTTTTCTCCATATGTGGAGGTCGGTTCCTCGTCCACTCGGTTCGAGGTACTTAGTTAGCACAGTCGAGCCGAGCGAATGGACTCCGAACCATCGTTAGAGTAGTTCAACGGTCGCGGGAGCAGTTCCGAATGGCGAACTACTTCTGGATCGCTTGAGCGAACTTGCAAAGTAGAATCGAGCCAAGTGTTTGGACTCCGAACCATCGGTAGATTTGTTCAACGGTTGTGGGAGCAGTTCCGAATGGCGAACTACTTCTAGCTCGTTGAAGAGCGAGCTTGCAAAATAGAATCGAGCCAAGTGTTGGACTCCGAACCATCGGTAGATTTGTTCAACGGTTGTGGGAGCAGTTCCAAATGGCGAACTACTTCTAGCTCGCTGAAGGGTGAGCTTGCGAAGTAGAATCGAGCCAAGTGTTGGACTCTGAACCATCGGTAGATTTGTTCAACGGTTGTGGGAGCAGTTCCGAATGCCGAACTACTTCTAGCTCGCTGAAGAGCGAGCTTGCGAAGTAGAATCGAGCCAAGTGTTGGGACTCCGAACCATCGGTAGAGTTAAGAGCAAAGAGCAGAGAAATATATTTGCACAAGTATGAAAAATTTTCTTTATTGAAGACTACTAGTCGGCCGCTTCTGAGTTGCGAGCCGTTATTACATATGAGAAATAAAGAGGGAAGATACAGGGAATAGGAGAGGAACGGTTCGACATCTCGGGATACTTAGAGAGGCGCCGGGGCACTTTCTTGGTATTTCAAGAGATGATTGGCATTCCAGGTCCTTGGGATTTCTCTGCCTTCGAGGTCTTCGAGACGGTAAGCTCCTGGCCGAACTACTTTCGTGACCTTATAGGGTCCCTCCCAATTTGGAGCCAGCTTACTCTTCTGACTAGGGAAGGAGACAGCTAGCTTCCTGAGGACTAGGTCCCCTTCTTTGAGATTGGTAGATCGGACTTTCTTGTTGTATGCCAACTCGATTCTCCTCCGATAGTTCTGTTGGCGGATTGATGCTCTTTCCCTCAGCTCGTCTATCAGGTTTAAGTTTGCCCGAAGGTCTCTGGCGTTCTGCTCTTCGTTGTATGCTACAAGGCGAGGAGAAGGTATTCCGACCTCGAGAGGAATCACAGCCTCGGACCCATAGGTGAGGTTAAACGGGGACTCTCCTGTGGGGGTCCGTTTAGTGGTGCGGTAGTTCCACAGCACGTTGGGGAGCTGATCGACCCATAAATCTTTGGAGCACTTGTCCAACCTCTTCTTAATGCCGGCGAGAATCTGTCGGTTAGCATTTTCGACTTGGCCATTCGACTGCGGATGGGAGACGGAGGAGAAACGTTGCTGGATGGCGAGGTCCTGACACAAAGCTCGGAATGCAGACCCAGTAAATTGGGTTCCGTTGTCTGTTACGAGGACTCGGGGGACACCGAACCGACAAATGACGCTCTTCCAGAAGAACTGAAGTACCTTGTTCTCTTTGATCGTCGCCAGGGGCTCGGCCTCTATCCATTTCGAGAAGTAGTCGATCGCCACGACTAAGAACTTGAACTGGTCTGGAGCTGGAGGGAATGGCCCTAGTAAATCCATCCCCCACATGGCGAAGGGGATAGGACTTGATAGGGAGGCGAGCTGAGCTTATGGGAGGCGCCGAATATTTGAGTACTTCTGACAAGAGTCGCATTGCCGAACATGTCGCTCGGCGTCCTGGAGAATAGTAGGCCAGAAGTAGCCGTAATTCAATACTTTCCGAGCAAGGGATCTCGACCCCGAATGTGCCCCGCCGATGCCTTCGTGGAGCTCCTGTAAGGCGTAGTCGGCCTGTTCTGGGGAGAGACATCTCAAGTATGGCCTGCCGTCCACCTGCGAAAAGGAGCATTTGTATAAGATCCCCTCGACGAGGGTGTACCGCTCCGCTCTGGTCCTTACTTGACGAGCTTCCTTAGGGTCTTCAGGGAGGAATCCGTCCCTTAGAAATCCCACCAATGGTTTCATCCAGTTATCTTGTAGTAGGACCGGTAGTGACTCCACTGAGTTGAGGGTCTCGTCTTCTATACTTGGTTTCAAGAAAATCTCGATCAAGACCATGAGTGCTTGGACTTGGAGGGAGGAGGAGGCTAACTTGGAGAGGGCGTCGGCCTGTGAATTATCTTCTCGGGGGATTCGCTGGATGAGCGCTTCTTCGAACCGGACCATGAGTGCTTGGACTTTAGTGAGGTACTTCGCCATCCGATCGTCTCTTGCCTCGTACTCGCCCAAGACTTGATTCACCACCAGTTGTGAGTCACTATAGATTCGGAGGCACTGCGCCCCCATGCTTCGGGCCAGTCCGAGGCCGGCGATTAGTGCCTCGTACTCTGCTTCGTTGTTCGAGGCCTTGAAGTTCATGTGAAGGGCATACTGGAAGACGAAGTCATCTAGGCCTGCCAGAATGATCCCGGCTCCGCTTCCCTCGTTACAAGAGGAACCGTCCACAAAAACCGTCCAGATAGGAGGTCCGTTCGGCACCTGACTGACCTCGGGAATGGTGGTCTCGACGATGAACTTCACCAAGGCTTGAGCCTTGATCGCTGTTCGGGGCTGGTATGAGACGTCGTGCTGGCTTAGCTCGATGGACCATTTCATGAGACGGCCAGAAGTCTCAGGTCTGTGGAGGACTTGTTTCAGCGGTTGGTCGGTAAGGACGACCACCAAATGGGACTGGAAGTAGGGGCGAAGCTTTCTCGCCGCCATGATCAGGGAGTACGCCATCTTTTCTATCTTTGGGTAGCGGAGCTCAGCTTCGCAGAGCACCTTGCTCACATAGTAGATGGGCCTTTGAGTCCAGTTTTCTTCCCTTACTAAAATGGCACTAAGGGTCTGCTCGGAAGCAGCCAAGTAGAGGTATAGGGTTTCGCCTGGAAGGGGCTTGCTGAGCAGAGGAGGGTTGACGAGGTAAGCCTTTAGCTGGTCGAATGACTCCTGCTGCTGCTGACCCCATTCGAAACCTTTAGCCCCCCTGAGGGCCTTGAAGAAGGGGAGGCATTTCTCCCCGGACTTGGAGAGGAAACGACCTATAGCGGCTAGCCGGCCTGTCAGCCTCTGAACTTCCTTAACATTCTTGGGCGGGGCCATGTCTAATATGGCCTTGATTTTCTCTGGATTAGCTTCGATTCCTCGTTGGCTGACCATGAAGCCGAGGAACTTCCCTGACGAGACTTCGAACACACACTTGTTCGGATTGAGCCTCATGTTGTGCTTTCTTAGTACATTGAATGCCTCCTGGAGGTCGACGACATGGTCGGTACCTCGGATGCTTTTTACAAGCATGTCGTCGACATACACTTTCATATTGCGACCTATCTGGCTCTGAAAGACTTTATTAACAAGGCGCTGGTAAGTGGCACCAGCATTCTTCAATCCGAACGGCATTACCCTATAACAGTAGAGGCCCTGGTCGGTAACAAAGGAAGTCTTCGGGATGTCTGGGGGAAACATTCGGATTTGATTATAGCCGGAGAAAGCGGCCATGAAGCTGAGGAGCTCATGGCCCGAAGTGGCGTCGATGAGGGTGTCGATGCTCGGAAGAGGGAACGGGTCTTTTGGACAGGCCTTATTTAGATCGGTAAAGTCGATACATATCCTCCAGGTCCCATTCGACTTCTTTACCATGATCACATTGGAGAGCCATTCTGGGTAGTTAACCTCCTGTATGAACCGAGCCTTTAGGAGCTTATCGACCTCTTCTTTGATGGCCTGTTGTCGCTCGGGGGCGAACTTGCGTCACTTCTGTTGGACCGGCTTAGACCCCGGTTCGACGCTGAGGTGGTGGACCAAAAGCTCCTCGGAGATTCCCGGCATGTCGGCAGCGGACCAGGCAAAAAGGTCGTGGTTTCTCCAAATGCACTGCACTATGTAGGAGCATAGGACAGACGGGAGGGTCTTGCTAACGAGGAACTTTCGGCTCGGATCATCCTCCGAGAAGAGCACCTCTTCCAATTCATCCACCGGCTCAGACGTGGGTCGAGCTGTCTCCTGAGGGATCTCCAAAGTTTCGAGGGAGAGGACCGGACCCCCGGTGGAAGTCATGTAGCACTTTCGGGCCATCTCTTGGTTGCCCTTGACCTCCCCTACTCCTGTCCGGATAGGGAATTTCATCTTGAGGTGGTACGCCGAAGGCACGGCTTCTAGGGCGGCTAGGCCGGGTCGGCCCAGGATGACGTTGTAAGCAGCGGGGACGTCAACGACCATAAAGTCCATCGGCTCGGTCCGGGTGGTAGGAGTTTTGCCAGCAGTTACGTCGAGGGTGATGACCCCTTCGATAGTTACTGGCACTCCCGTGAACCCGTGGAGATGTAGCCGGCCGGTTTAAGACGGTCCCAGGATAGTTGAAGACCTCGGAAGGCTGAGAGGAAGAGGATGTTCACGGAGCTTCCGTTGTCTACCAGGATCCTCTGCACTTTGAAGTTCGCCATATGGAGATCAATAACAAGTGCATCACAATGGGGAGTCCTAACCCCCTCGAGATCTTCATCTGAGAATGTGACCGGGACACCGAGGCCTTTGGGGGGATGGGCGCCGTGAACAGAATTGACCTCTCGGAAAAATGCCTTTCGAGAAGAGTTGGAAAAGCCTCCCATGGGGCCTCCATGGATAAGATGCAGGACCCAATCCTCCTCGAACTCGGGGGTTTCATCGCGTCGCTCGGAACGCTTGTTGGCCCCCCGGGGCAGAGGAGTGGTGCGATCGGTCCGGTCATTTGTTCTCACAAACTTGGCCAACTGCCCCCTCTGGATGAGGGCCTCTATCTCGTTCTTCAGCGCCCGACAGTCGTTGGTGTCGTGGCCATGATCCCGGTGGTAGCGGTACCATTTCTCTTTGTTCCTCTTCTTGGATGGGGTGTTCATCCTCGGAGCAGGAGGTATGACCCCTTCCTTCTCAACTTCCATCAGAATGGTGGAGACATTGGTAGTGAGAGGAGTAAATTTCTCGAACCTGGGGGGAGGGCGGCGCTGACCACCATTGCCCCTCTGAAGCTTCTTGGCCCCTTCCTCTTCAGTTGTCTTTCTTTTCGTCCCGGAAACAGATCCTTCGAAGCCCGGGAGATGTTCGGCCTCTTCAGCCCGAATATACTTCTCGCATCTAAGCAGAAGGTCGGCAAAGTTATGCGGGGGCTTTTTAGCGAGGGACGAGCGAAGGTTAGAATTGAGGACGTTGGATTGGAATGCGACGGTTGCAACTGATTGATCGAGGGAGGCGATCGACCTGACCTCTGCAGTGAACCTCCTCACATAATCCCTCAATTTTTCTCCCTTCTCCTGGCGGAGGTGGAGCAACGAGATGTTGGTCTTCTCCGTGCGTCTGCTACTCACGAAGTGGATTATAAAGAGTGTTTCGAACTGCTCGAAAGAGAAAATGGTAGAGGGGGCGAGGCGGGAGTACCATTCCCGAGCCGAACCCTTAAGAGTGGCGGGGAAGGTTTTGCAAAGCAAGGCGTCGGAAGCCTGGTGGATTAGCATCAAGGTCTTGAAGCTTTCGACGTGGTCAAAGGGATCCGACTCCCCCGAGTAAGTTTCAAACTGTGGAGGCTTGAAACCCCTGGGGATGGGAGCCTCCATGATAGTCCGGGAGAAGGGAGGTCTGCTGGGGCGGACGGTTCTTCCTCTCGATTCCTCCTCCTTGTCCATTCGGCCGATGCGCCTCTCCATTTCGTGAAGACGGTGGTAGAGAGCATCTTCCCTCCGGCGATAGTCAAACGAGCCTCTGGACTCATCTTCATAGGAAGGGGAGCGGGGACTACGACGACGGTTGTCCTGAGAGCGGCGAGGACTATGATTGTGTTGTTGGTGATTAGGAGACGGAGGAGGAGTTATGGACCGGTGACGAGGACTTGGGGGTGTTGGAACCCTTTGGGCATTATTGTTGTTGGGGCGAAGGTTGAGGGCCTGCAACACCATTGCCTGAAATTGCTGGAACTCGGCACGAGTGATGGGCGCCTCATCGTTCCTCAGATGTCGCCGACCCGCAGGGGAGTATGGTCTCCTCCTATGATGCTCGGGGGATTCTCTCTGCCCCCTTCGGTCTGGGGACCTTCTGCAATCTCGGTGATTTCTGCGGGTCGGGATGCGAGACCCCTGCACCGACATTTTGAGGACCGGCGGGACCATTAGGAGGTTTTTGATTTCGAAGAGGAAGCTGGTCCTCGATTTGAGGCGGAAGTTGCCCCTGCTGTTGAGGGGGCTGGATGGGGACTTCCTGTTGCTGATCGGGGTTGGGTCCACGGTTGGACCCCCTGGATCTTACCTTTCTAGGCGGCATAGCTGGAGAAGGTCTGATCAACGGGAAGAGGCGGGGCTGCTATTCGATTGGTTGCCCACAGACGACACCAATCTGTTACCGCTAAATCTGGTGTAGGGGTAAACAGATAGTATTTATGGATTCTTGGAAAACCTGAATAGCACACCTGAGCCTGATCCGTCGAAGTTTGACTGCTGACTCCTGCCGTTCACCTGAAAAATGTGCGGGACACCGGGAATGATTCCGGCGACGCACCCTCCGACGCTCGAGTCAGTAACCAGAAGTGATTATGAAAGAGCGTTAACTGGTAAAAGATTGATTACCTCATAACGGAGATGGATGGGGGGTATTTATAGGCGTCGTTAGGGATCAGATTAGGAAGATCATCCCTGTGAATCTGTTAAGGAATAAAATCCTTGTAGCCAGATAAGGAATGTGATCCCTGATTTCCCGGTGACAGGGTAGATACGAATCAAGGCCGTTGATTTGGCTGAATCAGGGGCCCTAATTCTATCCTGCTGATCTGGGTTTGTTTTGGGTTAGGACCCGTACCCAGTTTAGGTGGATCCGTTCGCGGGTTATTGGATCTTTGGAGAGGAGATCCAGTAATTGCCTCAGACCCGGCTATAAAATTACCGTCTTACCCCAGGGCTTCAAGATTCGTGCCTGATTTGGACGGTTCCGATTTATCCTCATTTTTAGCCATATCAAATCGTTATGGATCTGAGTTCAATAACCTGATGGATAATCCAAACTATATATGTTTATATATGTTAATTTAATTAAACATATATCTTAAATCCATAACCATTTTATTGCATAGATCTTGTATTATATATATATATATATATATATATATATATATATATATATATATATATATATATATATATATGGCATATGCTCACGGGTTGGAAAACGCTCATCTCAGTCGTTGGATCTTGCAAGATCATGATCAACGGCTCAGACGAAACCCACTAAGTCTCCCACTAACACGGCTCTAAAAGCAGAGGGCGATTTCAGAACTTCACGCCAAAAAACGTTTCAGACTTAGCATTTATTTGGTGTGGAGTTTTTTTTTGGAAAAACTTATACTTAGGCCATTGTTGGGAACAACGACCTAGGTTGTTTGAAGTTTTTTTTTTAAAGAAAATTATACTTAGGTCATTGTTGGGAACAGCGGCCTAAGTTGTTTTTTTTAAACAAAAATTTCAACCTAAGTCGTTGTTCCCAACAACGGCCTAAGTATGTACATACTCAGATCTATACATACCGAGATCTGAAACATCTCCCTCACAACTCTTCGACAACTCTCTCACTCTCTCTCTCTCTGGAGCTCCCGAAACCCAATCCCCAAACCCTAGCTCTATTCCAACCTCCTCTCTCTCGATCTGAAACTCTTCTCGATCTGCCCCTCTTCTCGATCTATCTCTATCTATCTCTCCCTCTCCTGAATACCCCGAACCCTAACCCTATCCGAAATCTCTCCAACTCGCCTGAACCCTAGCACAAATTCTATGTTACCGTAGAGTTTACAACTTGTTCATCTACAGCAGTGGCTCCTCACATCTTCGACAACTCTCTCTCTCTCTCTCTGGACTAGGTAGTCACTTTTTCACAATTTAGTATAATGAACTATGTTAATTTATTGACATTTTTTTTCTGTTTTTAAGTTTGATTTTTTATACTATGCATAGTAGTCTTCAATTTAGAGAGTGTACAATTTTTCTATCATGTGTGTTGTATATACTTTGTGGACATTTTTTTAGATGTAGTGTTAGTTGTAGTTATATAATATAGGAAAAGCAAACAAACGAGATCCAAAAATTCCAAAATTTGACGACTTGGTCGGGCTCACCATGCAGTAGTGGCGATTTCCGTCTCACGGTTTGCAAGATACGTCCGTTTATCACTTTTATTAAATAAAATGGATATAAAGTGATACACAGTCGTATATTACAAACCGAGAGTCGGAACTCACATCTGCAAGTTGCATTGGCTTGTGTATGGCATGTCAGACGTAACGGCCATATTTTGGAATTTTTGCATCTCGTTTGTGTTGTATTGTCGCGTATATGAAAGAACTTCTATATACCTTGGAATTTTTTAGTACGAGCTCACTAGAAAACTGCTCAAACAGATTTCAAAAAATATGAAACTGTGGGAATAGGTCGGGCTAACCAATCACAACCCAACGTAACTTGTAGTTGCGAGTTCTGACCCACGGTTTGCGAGATACGTCAATGTATCAGTTTCCTCTCTTTTTGAAGATTAAAAGTGATACACGAACGTATCTTTCAAACTGTCGGTCGGAACTCACTTGTACAAGTTGCATTGCCTTGTGTGTGGGGAGCCCGACCCAATCGTAAAATATAAATTTTTTTAACCGTCGTTTTTGTAGTTTTCTCATGAATTTTGTTATGTATTTAACGAGTTTACAATAGAGAAATGGCTAAAAAATTACGAAATTTTATGGGTAGGCCGTTTGCGCCACTCACAAACCAAAGCAACTTATGGTTGGGAGTTCTCACCCGCGGTTAGATATACGCGTCCATGGATCGTATTTTGCTCTTTTTTTTCAAGAGTGAAAGCGATACACGTCCGTTTTATGAAGACCGTTAGTCCAAACTCGCTTCTACAAGTTGCGGTAGCTTGTGTGCGGCATTTTAGACCCATTCACGAAGTTTGGTATTTTTTGAATGTTGTTTTTTTCGGTTGTCTCATGTATTTTGTTTCGTATCTATATATATGCTTTTTTTGTGAACAATTTGTTTTATATATGCGAACTTTCTTACAGAGAACGAGGGGAACTGGAAGGACATCTGTTAGTGCTCGGGGCGAACATTCCACAGAAGTAAGAGAACTATTAATTTGTATTGTGCATTTTGTATATAGTGGTATTGTTAGTACACTAATAATAATTGTGTTTTGTGTTCGTGTAGGTTGGTGCATCCTCTTTGAGTCCACCACGTCGAGGTCCAGGACCAATATATGACGGTGAACTGACCTTGCAAGACCGCCACAGATATGCGGCAGTGTGGGGTGGGACAAAGCGGAGGTGTAATTTCCGCACCCACGAGACCATGACGGGGCACCCATGTATCGTCAAGTACCTAGTTCCGGCCGATTTCTACGGAATCAGCATGATGGGTTAGGTGAAACTCGACCGAGCACTTCTTTCAGCACCCGTGGAACGATGGAGGCCAAAGTCGCACACCTTCCATCTACCGGTCGGAGAGATGACGGTGACGCTACAGAATATAACGATGATCATCGGTCTTCCAATAGATGGGATGGACGTGACCGGTAATTTGAACTTTGATAAGTTAAAGCTGTGTAATCAACTCCTCGGTACAGAGTTTGATGAGGAGGCCACGAAAGATAGGGATATTTTTGTCGAACAATCAGTCTGACTATCTTGGTTGAAGGGACATTTTGAAGGGACGTTGAACGATGTATCGACCGACCACTATGTGCAGTCCTACACAAGAGCGTACATTCTAACGGTGCTCGGAGGGGTTCTCTTGCCTAACTCATCCAGAGATACGGTGCACCTCATGTATCTACAATTGCTCGCCGACCTAGGCTTAGCTGGCCGGTACAGCTGGGAAAGTTGCGCATTGGCAACGCTATACAGAACGTTGTGTTCTGTAGCGTTAAATGGGACCGAGATGACCGGTCCGATGGTCTTGTTATAGATTTGGACATGGGAGCGACTGCACTTGGGTCATCCCCGAATTACGAGACCGGCGGACGGTTGGATGGCCGAACCACCAAATGCTTATATGTTAGCACCCTTAGGGGTATATTGGGCAGGTAGATGGAGTTACAAAGACAACCCAAAAGGTGTACTAACGTACTACAGAGACGAGCTCGACCAACTACGAGAAAAGTTCATGATTTGGGTGCCGTATACACCCGAGTGGGTTGGAAGACTATCACCGATCATAGTGACTGGTTCACAGTTGTGGATGACGAAGGCTCCACACATCAACTTTGGTAAAGTGAAGCATCCGCGGCCGAAGAGAGTCTCGGCATTTCGGTCTTCAACAAAGTAGGCCCCCAAGCTGCGCAAATCTATACAACCATGAGTTACACGCCGTAAGGGGTACCAGTCGTATGCCTACCCATGATTGGGCATATTTCCACCATGTTCACGTTGCAGAATGGAACGAGCAACGGTTTGAACTTGTAATTGTTAATGTTCCAGGGTACGATGGCAAGCTGCAAGCGAAGTACATGCAATGGTTCAGATCAATAACACGTTTTTACATCTCTTCCGATACAGAACTACCTACTGGTATTCAAGTACCAGTTGTAGAGAGGGAGATTGAACCACCACCTGTCTATTCTAGTTCACAACCCATGTTCCAACCGAAGGCCTTAGCTATACGTATATTGGTGAGTATAATGTTCAAATTTTGTTGAATGTTCGTTACATTTAGAGTGTTTAAATTGTTTGCATATCCAAATATGTTTAATATTTTTTTTTGTTTTTTGTTTTAGATTGATAAAACGTTGGACATGGCAAAAGAATGCGCGCAGGGAATCAAAAGTATTGCTGGCACGCCTATGAAGAAGTTCGCTCAGAAGATGCTCTCTTTATGTCGTACCAATTTGGATGTTTTGGGAGGGGGTGAAGATTTGCAACAATATTTGGATAGAACCGTACGTTCACAGCGACGTAAGAGCGTGAGGGGTAGGCCATCTGCCCCGGGGCAACAACGACAACAAAAACTCAGAGAACAACAAGCTAGATCTTCACCACCTCAAGAATAAGAGTAACAAGAAGAAAATGAAGAAAGGGTTGTTGGAGACGTACAAGATGAGGGAGAAGAAGAAGAAATTGCTGAGGCGTCATCCCTATACCAGCGACAAAATTCTGCTCGGAAGAGGCGAGCACCACAACCTTACACGCCCGGTTCTTAGCTAATTCCCAATACTTTTTGTTGTTGTAGTATTTTATTGAAATTTTGTTTTTTTTCTGTTGTAACTTATTATGTGATAATTGTTGTTGACCAGTTTAAGTGTTGTGTGTTGTTGATGTTGTTGTTATTGCCTGATAATTGTGAATTATGTTGTTGATTTTGGTGGTTGTATGTAGAAATTTATTTGGAGAGTGTAGGTGATGGGAATGTATATGCATTTTGGGGGTGATTGAAGTGTAGCAGCTTTAGCTGTTGTTGGTATTGTAGTTATTTATTTTATTTTTTTTAACCTAGGCTGTTGTTGAAGACAACGACCTAGGTTGTTTGTTGGTTTTTTTTAATTTTTTTTAAATCAATAACTCTATGTATTAGAGCATCAAGTCAGAGAGCAACACCCTATTTTTTGTTTAAGCTTAGGGACAACGGCCTAGGTTATAAGCAAAAAATTGAAGTTTTTTGGGTGCTCTCTGACTTGGCCAAGTTAAAAAGAGCAACAAGTCTGAGAGCAACAACCCATTTTTTTATAGCTTAGGCCATTGTCTCCAACAACGGCCTAGGTTATAGCCAAAAAATTAAAGTTTTTGGGGTGCTCTCTGACTTGGCCAAGTTAAAAAGAGCAACAAGTCAGAGTGCAACATTCCTATTTTTTTATACCTTAGGCCGTTGTCTGCAACAATGACCTAGGTTATAGGCAAAAAATTGAAGTTTTTTGGGGTGCTCTCTGACTTGGCCAAATTAAGAAGAGCAACAAGTCAGATAGCAACATCCCTATTTTTTTATACCTTAACAACGGCCTAAGTTATAGGCAAAAAATTGAAGTTTTTGGGGTGCTCTCTGACTTGGCCAAGTTAAAAAGAGGAACAAGTCAGAGACCAACACCCCTATTTTTTTATACCTTAGGCGCTGTTGTCTCCAACAACGGCCTAGGTAATAGGCAAAAATATGAAGTTTTTGGGGTGCTCTCTGACTTGGCCAAGTTAAAAAGAGCAACAAGTTAGAGAGCAACACCCCTATTTTTTTTATACCTTAGGTCATTGTCTCCAACAACGGCCTAGGTTATAGGCAAAAATATACAGTTTTTGGGGTGCTCTCTGACTTGGCCAAGTTAAAAAGAGCAACAAGTCAGAGAGCAACACCCCTTTTTTTATACGTCAGGCCGTTGTCTCCAACAACGGCCTAGGTTATAGGCAAAAATATGAAGTTTTTGGGGTGCTCTCTGATTTGGCCAAGTTAAAAAGAGCAACAAGTCAGAGAGCAACACCCCTATTTTTTTTATACCTTAGGTCGTTGCCTCGAAAAGCGGCCTAGGTTATACGAAATATTTTTATGCTTTTACAACTTTCTCTCAGCTCTTTACGAACAGTCTCTCTGGAACTCTACACAAAATATATTCATATGCTTGTATATCGTTTATATATTTTATTAATATCCATTTTTGTCCACCTAACTAACCAATATAAAATCATAAAGGTTATATGTTTTAAAAAAATACCAAAAAATAGAATATGATCTTTTCATTTGTAAAAAATAATTTTTTAAATATATTCTTACCCCTAAGCTATTAATTCTTCTGCAATGCGCACACCTATCCGGTACTGGTGAGTGTAGGGTTTCAACCCAAGTAGTAACTTCTAGGTTGTTTAAGGATAGGGTTAGGGTTAGGGTTATGTTATTTTTTTTTGCTTTTTACAACTCTCTCCACTCTTTACGAACATTATCTCCTGAACTCTACAAAGTAGACATTCATATGCTTGTACATCATTTATATTTTTTATTATTTTCCATTTATAGCCACTTAACTAACCAATATAAAATCGTTAAGGTTAAATGTTAAAAAAAAATCCAGAAAATAAAATATGATATTTTCATTCGTAAAATTCAATTTTTTAAATATATTTTTATCCCTAATATGTAATTTCTTCTAGAGTACTGCGTATACCTATCCAGTTTAGTACCTAACCCCTAAACATATCCCACAAAGTCGTAATAATATATCAGCTAGGGTTAATGTAAGGTTAGGGTTAGTGTTAACAGGGGGTTAGGGTAGGGTTAGGATAAGCTAGGGTTATGGTAGGGTTAAGGGTTAGTATAGGGTTAGGAGTGTAGGGTTATGGGTTAGGGTTAGTGGTTATAAAACCCTTCCAATTTTCAAACCCATCTGAATATTCCAAAAATGGCCTATTAACCCTAACCCTACTCATAAGTAGGGTTATTGTAGGGTTAGGGGTGAGTGTATGGTTATTAATAGGGTTATGGTAGATTCACAAGAATTTTGCTCCTTCAATATACTCTTTGTAGGGAAATTTTAATTTGCATAGATCATATGTTTACTAATGAAATTGAACCATTCTAAATTCTATAAGAATCAAACTTGTAGTAAGAGGTTGTTTTGGATTTTCATTAATTAGGTTAATATTTGTAGTTAGAGCTAGTAAAGCGCATTGAATTTTTTTCTCTTATTGGGTTCTACATGTGGTGATCTATATGTGGTGCCCACTTTGTAGAGTGAAATGTAATAGTAGGCAAGTTAAGGACTTTAGGGTTTTTCCATGTTGGATCTGATGATTCTCCGCTCTACTAGCGCACTGAATCTTTTCCCTTATTGGGTTCTACATGTGTGGATCTACATGTGGTGCCCACGTTGTATTGTAAAATATAATAGTAGGCAAGTTATGAACTTGTCATTTTTCTCATGTTGGATCTGTTGACTCTCCGCTTTAAAGCGCACTGAATCTTTTTTCTTATTGGGTTCTACATGTGGGGATTTACATGTGGTGCCCACTTTGTAGAGTGAAATGTAATAGTAGGCAAGTTATGGACTTTAGGTTTTCCCCATGTTGGATCTGATGACCTCCGCTCTAAAGCGCACTGAATCTTTTCCCTTATTGGGTTCTACAAGTGGGGATCTACATGTGGTACCTACTTTGTAGAGTGAAATATAATAGTAGGTAGGCTATGGACTTGTCCTTTTCAGTAGTTGGACCTGATGACTCTCCGCTCTAAAGTGCACTAAACGTTTTCTCTTATTGGGTTCTATGTGTGGAGAACTACATGTGGTGCAAGTTATGGAATCCATGAGTTGAAAAAACTCCATTCCATTCTCATTCACATGATCCTTGTAATAATGCTATTTGTACTTGTCATAGATTTTGAAACCTAAAGCCAGAAAAGGAAAGAAAAGAAAAGAAAGAGTGAATAAACTTTTAAAATTACGGAAAAATAGAAGAATTTAGGGGGTACGATTAGAGGTTAGGTGTTGAACCGGATAGGTGTACACATTGCAGAAGATTTTACATATTAGGGGTAAGAAAATATTTTAAAAATTGATTTTTAAAAATTAAAAAAATCATCTTTCATTTTCTGGTATTTTTTAAAAACATTTAAACCTCATGATTTTATATTGGTTAGTTAGGTGGGAATTGCTCTAAAAGGGCTAATATTTAAGGGGAGATTCTGTCGAAATTTTTACTACAATTCCTAAAAATATATTACATTTTCAAATGAAATCTTGGTTTTTATTTTGTATCTTGGTTAATATGAAAATTTTAGAGATACTATTTTAAATGAGACT